>JAZAVJ010000144.1:0-105990 GCA_037954315.1 Neonectria punicea
TTAGAATAAAAAGAATAATTAAAAATAAAATTATAAAAAGCTATTATATATAGTTTAGGTAGAAAAAAGCCTTAATAAGTTTCTTAAAAGTATCTATATAATAGCTATAGTTTATAAAATAAAATAATATTAAAATAAGTAAAAATATATCTATAATAAAAGTAATATAGAATATAGAATATAACTATATATAATTATATATAGCTATACTTAAACCCTATAGTATTAAGGCTTAATAATTCCTTCCCTATTATAAAGTATTTTACCTTAATATAATATATAAGATTATATACTACTAAAAGGACTTAGGGTATATAGTTAGGGTTAATATAGTAAGAAAAAGTGCTTAAAAAATAATTTTGGAACATTAGTCTCTATAGCCTTCCGTATACACCCCGATTCTGCGACGAATGGGATATTTTGTAAATAAGCATTACCATTTCTAACCTTACCATATGAATCCTCGTGCGCTTAAACATCTGTTGATTCACTACGAGTCTCAGCTTCTCTGCATTACATGTTCAGCTAAACAACAATCGCTCTTGCGACGACACCCAAAATGGCCATGTCTACCACTCTGACTGCCGTGCTGGTCGTGGCAGCCATCCTCCTTGTCAAGACCGTCGTGGACCGTTACCGATACAATTCCTAGTTCAAGCTGCCCCCGGAGATCCCCGGGTGCCCCATTATCGGAAACACGCTGGATGTTCCCTTTCCGGGAGGAGTATGGGGTCACGAGATGGCCAAGAAGTATGGAGAGATGTATGCAAGCCCACCGATGCAAACATGCAAACATGCACCAGCTGACAGCCTGCTTGTCTAGGTTCACATGCCGCCTTGGTGGAAAGGTTATGATTTTCCTCAACTCGGCTCGTGTGGTATCGGATCTCCTTGAAAGCAGAGCTAGCATCTACTCGTCGCGTCCCTACAGACCCATGGCCCAGGATATCACCTCTGGAGGTGCCCGCATGTTACTCATGGGCCATGACAGCAGGTGGAGAAGCCAGCGCAAGATCATGCACGCCATTCTGAACGGCCAACAGGCTGAGACCAAGTTCATTCCCTATGAGGAGCTGGAGGTCAGACAGCTGGTGTGGGACTATCTGCACACACCAGACCAGTTCTATACAGCAAACCAGCGTTTCTCCAACTCCGTCATCATGAGCGTCATCTTCGGACGGCGAGCCCAATTGGGCGATGAGCAGCTGACCAAGATGCTCAAACTCATGGCGGAATTCGCTCAGCTTTTGTTCAGCCCTACCAAGAATATCTGCGACTTGTTCACCTGGCTCAATTATCTTCCCAAGCCTTTGCAATGGTGGCGCCCTTCCGGAGAAGATTTACTGCAGCGGACTCTGGCATAGGCTTTCAAGCTTCCTGTCTACTCCATCTTTGCTAACGTCGTACTAGCATCTATCGGCGTGAAGTAGACGCCCTCTCGGAAAGAGTTAGCAACGGCACTGCCAGGCCATGCTTTGCCACCGCCCTTCTCGAGGGGACTTCGAAGAAAGAATTCGATCTCACGGAGACCGAAAAGTTGATGATATTCAGCACCCTTCTTGAGGCTGGGAGTGATACTTCTCGCACATCGATTACCCAGATGGTCGCAGGAGCAGCGGCGTTCCCGGAGTGGGCAGCCACCGCAAGAGCTCATCTTGATGAAGTGTGCGGCCACAACGCAGAGAGGCTTCCTTTCTTTGCAGACCGAGAAAAGCTTCCATACATCACTGCCGTCGTCAAGGAGACGCTGAGATGGCGCCCGTTTATCCAGACGGGTGTTCCTCGTCAACTAACGCAGGACGATACCTACGAGGGATATCAATTCCCAGCAGGAACCCTGTTTACTTGGAACGCCTACGCCCTTTCCTTGAACGAGGCTGATTACGAAGACGCGATGAGGTTCAAGCCTGAACGTTTCATGAACAAGGACCTCAAAAACTCACTCAAGGGACACTGGTCGTTTGGCACAGGTAAGCTTTCCCACTCAGACTTGGAGTGTAGATTGTGCATGTTCCTGACTTATAACGCAGGTCGTCGAGTATGCGTCGGTTACAATGTCGGTACCAACAATGTCTGGATAGCGGCTGCTTGCTTGCTCTATTGCTTTGACTTTGAGGAGGGACCCAGTAAGTTTGCTCTCGCTCCGTTGAGAACCTTGCACTGACCACAACTGCGCGCAGGAACATCCCATTGACACGTTAAACTCCAACTGGGATTCAGTCGACCAGCCTCCGTTTGCAATCAAGATCAAGCCGCGTAGCCAAGCACATATCGACCTCATCAAGCAGGTTGGGATAGGGGCAATCAATGCAGACTAGGAAAAAAAATAGATCATCATCTATTTACTCCATAAACTTGAATCATGTCCTGTTGTCTTTAGTCGATGAACAAATGATGGGTGGTGAACCGAACATGACGGTGACATCGGTAAACCTGATCGCTTTTGCCTGCTCGAAAACAGTTGTGACTCTTTGCATGACGCAATTGCAGAGTACCAAGATGAAGGGGGGGTTATCACGTCTATCTACGACCACTTACTATACAACATTAGAAATCTCCTCACACCACACAGACCACACTGTTTCTAATTACCACGAACGTATGTGTAGACAACTAGTAGCTTGAGGTAATTGCTTTCTACTTCTACACGAATCAAGCAATGTTCAAAATGGCGTCAAGGGCCCGACAATTAGTCAAGTGCCCTAGAAAAAACCCAACAGTTCATTATCTTTCTACACATTACAGCACATAGCACAGATCATCAGAATGCGAAAGTGCTAATAGCTTGTCATTCAATCAGGTCGACTGTTGAAACCACCGTGCAATTTCGAAGTGTGAAACATGACTAGATACAATATCACTCTACAAAGGGAGGGTTTCCCATCTCCCTGTGCGTAAATTGTTCTCTCAAACAAGGTAAGCATTTCCTTGACTTTGGCATCACCAGCTGGCATCAGCTGTCCTCCATCAGCGCCACATAAGCCAGCGGATCGGTCCAAAAACTGTTGAAGGCAAGAATGTTAGTATTGGAACCAGCGAGAAATCGATTGGAGGGCTTCTTACCCAAAGCAGGTTCGGCATCCCCGACCAATTCAAGCATCCTTTCTTCCTCCAACCGGCATCTTCCGTGGTCAACAGTCCGCCCAGGCCCCAGTCATACTGGACATCAGGAGGAAACTCTCCAATGCTGCAAGGGCCCGTAGTAGGCTGGCCTCGATACACGGCTTGAAGTGCCTCACGACTCTCTGGTGTAAGTTGAGGCTCGAACATCATGGCAGCTGTTTTCTTGCTCAGAAGCTGCTCGTCATCCACCAGAAGGCTCTTTAGGATCTTGAGATATGACGGCATGGAGGCATAGAGCCCTTGGCCACCAAACTCTTCTTGGATTGCCATCATCATACTGGGGCCCTTGTAAGGAATGGCCTTGCCAGGCCCTTTCTCTTTCGAGGACTGGTCGCGAATCGAAAGACTGGCCAAGCGGTCCTTCAGTTCGGGATACCGGGCTGGCCAAAAGGTAATATCCTTGATGTCCAGGCGGGCCAGGATGCTCTTCTGGAAATGCTCTTCCAGAGGAGCATTAGAGAGGCGGCTGATGAGAAGACCAACCCAATCCAAGCCCGTGCCATAGGCCCAGGATGTTCCAGGCTCAAACAGGAGCGGTGTGCTATAGCTCTCAACCACAGCTCGCGGGGGAGCCATGGCAGGTTTCCCGATGGACTCCTGATACTCACGCAAGCTGGGCGACATGAACGCATATGCCAAGCCAGATGAGTGAGTTAGGGGACGCCTGAGATGGAGTCAGTGACATGTGACACGGGGCTTGACTGTAGCTCCCAGAAATCAGGTAGCATACCGAAGAGTGATTGGGTTGCGCCGCGTCTGCAACTCTGGCTTGCCGTTGGTCATGCCGGCCAAAATCGGCAAAGCTGCTAGTTCTGGCAGAATATCCGCCGTGTCATCATCTGGTTGAATGACGCCTTTTTCCACGAGCTGCAGCGCGGCAATAGTGGTGACAAGTTTCGTGGCGCTGAATAGCCCTATGACCGTGTCTAGCTCACAGGGAGGCTTTGTTTCGCCTTCCAACGAGCGGGAGCCGAAGGCCTTGGCATAGTTGAGAGTGCCGTCGAAGCTCGCAGCGACCAGCACAGCGCCTGGGATATCTCCAGCTTCGCATGCAACTTGGAAAGACGTCTCCAAAGACTCCATCGTGGTGTTTGTGTTTGTGTTCATAGTCATGCCTGTTGGTTGCTGAATATGAGCGTTGAAAGGCATTGGATTTCTAGGTGTTCCTTTCTTATCTTCAAAGACCCTCCCCCCTTTTCGCTAGGAGGAATGCACAACTCGCCCGAATGAAGCCACGACTTGGTGTCTCCTTCACCCACATAACCCCCACATCATCCGCATAACCCCAGCCCATCCCACCCAAGCTCGGGTCTTTGTCACAGGACAAGAAGTGGGTGTGTCGGGGTCTCGGCAGTTTATATGATTTCGTTTCGTGTTGAAGCTGCCATCAATCGTATGCCCTTCTTTACAGTGTACAAAGTAGAGCTACGCATACAATGGGGTTTCAAAAGCTAGTTCGGTACGAATATGATGGTAGTGTTCACTACGGTGACCTGCTTGAGAGCTCTGATGCAGGCTTCAAAGTGGCCAAGCTCGCCGGCAACCTCGCGGATGGATTTAGTACCACAGGCGCAGAGCCCGTCAGGGTAATGAAGGTAATTTTGGCTCCTTGGCATCAATGTGTACTTTCCTCGGCTGACTTCGCACTAGCTCCTCTGTCCTCTTGACCGGACACCGCTTGTCCAGTGCATTGGAGTCAACTATCGTCAACATGCCGACGAGGCCAAGGTGCGGACGCGGATCTATTACAATTTCCCCTTTGCGTTGCT
Source organism: Neonectria punicea (assembly GCA_037954315.1). Classification (NCBI taxonomy): domain Eukaryota; kingdom Fungi; phylum Ascomycota; class Sordariomycetes; order Hypocreales; family Nectriaceae; genus Neonectria; species Neonectria punicea. The sequence continues at coordinate 4,893 of JAZAVJ010000144.1, forward strand.
AACGTCCGGTTCAGATGCCCCTTCCAACTTACCCAGTCATCTTTAGCAAGCCTTCAGACACCCTCGCAGGGCCTCATGATGACATTCCTATCCACACGGATGCTCAGCCAATGATGGACTTTGAGGGCGAACTGACAGTGATCATCGGCCGTGATGCCAAAGACGTATCCGAGGCAGAGGCCCTTGACTACGTACTGGGATACACAGCCGGAAATGACGTCTCGGCTCGCAACTTCCAGCTCAAGGACGCGGCGGGAGGACAGTTCGGCTATTCGAAATCGTTTGACGCCTTTGCACCAATTGGGCCTGCAATTTGGTCGGCTGAAAGTGTCCGCGATCCGCAGACCCTGCAGTTGACCACGAGGGTGAACGGTGAAGTGAGACAAACCACGAACACCAACGATATGATCTGGTCGGTCCGCCAGATAATTGCCCATTTGTCCCGAGGAAGGACTCTTAGAAGTGGGACCGTCATAATGACAGGGACGCCATCCGGGGTGGGCTTCTTTCAGAAAAGATTTCTGCAGCACGGGGACGTTGTCGAGGTAGAGATTGAGGGCCTCGGAAAAGTTGCCAATAAGATGGTCTTCAGTTAGAGCTTCGTTTCCCAAGAGTTATTCAAGAGTTTCAGCCAAGATACTACTAAGAATGCTCCAATGCAGCCCTTGGACGCGTGAATAGCCTTCCCAACACATCTCCAAGGGTCAGGCGGTGTAAACCATCGTTGACGCGATCAAACGCGATCTCCTCCAGCTCCGGGACCAACTTTCCAGTCGACATCAACTCCAGCACACTGGCCAGGTCCTCGGTACTACCGCCCAAGCAACCTCTGATTTCAACTTTGTTCCATATGATTCCAAACGAGGGGACTGTAAGGGAGGGCTCTCCCAAGCCAACGAGCACAATCCTGCCCCGGAACTTGATGGCACCAAGCGCTGCACTCATGGTCGAGCTCTTCCCAACAAAGTCAACGATGACATCGAAAACAACATCCTTCGCTTCATCGAGGCCAGTGAAACATGCCTTTGCCCCATCCTCCAACGCTCTCTTGAACCTACGCGTGTCGATGTCGAAGCCGTAGACGATTGCACCCTCCAAGGCTGCCATTCGGAGGCCGGATGAACCCAGCCCGCCAAGCCCTACAATGGCAACTGTCATGCCAGCTGTGATTTCTCCCGCACCTCGAATAGCGTGGTGGGCGGTAGTCAGGCAGTCCGTGGCGACTGCCGCCTGCTCAAAACTGACGGCTTCTGGGACGCGGACGAGAGAACTGACCATGACGGCGACATATTCGGCATAGCTGCTGTTGATCTGAAGTCCAATGGTGTTGGGGGTCCGAATTGGATGTCCTCCCAGGGCCACAGCAACCCGCTCGCCAACCCAGGTCTCATCAACGCCTGGCCCGACGGCGACGACATTTCCAGCAACTTCGTGGCCCATGGTAATGGGTCGCTTCTTGACAGCATCAGACTGGGAGCCATCGATGATGTGGCAGTCCGAGTGGCACAGGCCACAGGCTTGAACTTCGACCAAGACCTGGTTGGCAGATGGCTTCGGTCTGGGGACATGTTCAAGTTGAAGTCCAGTTCCGGGGCCATTCCAGCGATATGCCTTCATTGCAACAGGTGCTTTCGTGGTGGGAATGGCCAAGTGGTGTTTGTGAGTAGGTTTGTGAGTAGGTTTGTGAGAATGTTTGGCGTCCTCAATGAAAGAGCTGTCCACTGTTGCCAGAGCTTCTACGAGCAGCCAGCACGGCGTGACTATAAAGATGCGCCAAGAGGTTGTCGACGTTACGGTAATTAGACCCAATGTGAAAGTAGACAAACTCTAGTTGCTACGATGTGGAGGCAACCTGAACGCTAGGGGTGGGGGAGGGGGTAGTGTGGTGATGATGTGTGACGGTCATGTTACCGGGTGAATACAAGCAAGCCTTTCTGATGTCTTACAGTACGTTGATTTACAACGCTACACTTGATTGCTAATCACGTCTGTCCGCCACAAGCTATTCCGAGGGCACCAACATCCCTCGTGCCTCTCCAAATCCAATCTTCTTGCCCCCTTCCCCCGTAGTCCATCCGGTCAAGATGACCTCGTCGTAATCTTTCAGCCACATAACCTCGCGGCCATCCTTGAGCTTCAAGACCTCCTTTCCTCCCTTGTTCAACTCGAACAGGCAACCGAGAGTCGGGTTCTCGGTGGTATGTCCTGGCGACGAGATGGTGCCACTTCCGAAGAGATCTCCGGCGGTAGTTCCGCTTCCAGACGACGTCATGTGAGCCAGCATTTGACCGGGCGTCCAGTACAGGTCCCGCAGATTAGATCTGTATACCACGGTAGACACTCCGTTGCGGTTGGCGATCTCAGCCTTCATGTCAATGTTCCACGTCACCGTGTCACCTCCAGCACGGTGCCGGAGATGGTCAGGATGCGATGGCATCATCTCTTGGGCCTTCTTTGAGGAGGGCTGGCACCGGGTCTCTTCCAGTGCCTGGGGGAGCACGACCCAGTGGCTAATAGTCGTGGCCGTAGACTTGCCATTGTACGGGCCCATGCCGGTCATCTCAGCAAACTGGATGTCTCGAGCGGACCAATCATTCAGAAGCACGAAGCCGAATATGAGTTCATTTGCTTCGTCAGCAGTGACCATCTGGCCGCGTGAAACTGTCTCGGAGATGATGACGCCCATCTCCATCTCAAAATCAAAACGCTTCGAGGTAGAAAAGGAGTACGTTTGCGGCCCTTCAGCTGCTGGTTGTCGAAGCATGCCTTTGGGTCGTGGGATGACCTCTCCGCTTGGGATGACGGACGTTGTTCGGCCATTGTATGCAGTGGGAAATGCAAAGAAGTTGGGCATGGGCTTGCCCGTAATCTTGACTCCCTGAAGTTTAACGTTGATTAGTTGCAGCTCCTGCAGTTACTCAAAGGTGTGCTCACATTCTCAAAATGAGTTTCCGAGCACATGAAGTCTGTGAATGAGTGTAACAGGTAGGTGCATCTTGACCTTGTCCGAATGGATGAATACATCGTCGTTGAGGCTTACGTCGGTAAAGAGGGCCGAGGTTGAGTCGGAGAGCAGCTGAATGATCCGATCGCGAACGAAAGAACGACCGGCGTAGGACAGAGACGCGAACAGGTTCAGCGTGGTACTGGCCAGGGCTACGTTGATTGTCCCCAAGGCTGCTACGTCTGCCCCATCGAACACCCCCTGCGCTGCCAATAGCCTGACGTCGACAACATAGTCTCCGTGATGGTTCCCACTCGTGGGGTTTTCTGCGCGACAATTTGTCAATAGCACGCGTCGAGATAGACTAGAGGGTTGTTACGTTTTGATCGGTGGAGAAGATACCAAACGGGATGTTCTCAATTGGAAACGGCGAAGCCGGGTCTACCCTGATTGGATACTGAACCATTTTGAACTGAGAATGTTGGAATGCTCGATGGCATCACTAAGCCGTGGCCCATGCCTTCTTTGTATCCCTACCCTACTTGTCACTTCACTTGCCTAGGAAACACCCCACCATGTATGTGGATGGTGAGAACCAGGTGGAGGTGTAGGACGAGGTGGGGGGATGCACCGTGTGGGAAACCATCGCGGGCAGCATTCTCTTAAAAACTAGGGACGAGGCTACATGGAAGAGCGTGGGCTGGGGAGGGATTTGCCGGATCCCCCACAACGCTCCCCTAGCATATCTGCGAAGTTTACAAACCCTTCCCAATTCTTTCCTTTTCATCATACAGCACCCCCAAAGTCCAGCTTCGTCAACCCGGGACATTGCCCAGACGAACATACTCGGAAAAGCGTTGGAGCCGAGGATCAAGGCTGGGTTTGCGTCGCCGAGACTGAACTTGGCGTGCTGAAAGATGGGGGTGTGCGGATCGAAGTGTTCGAAATAGGCCACAATGCAGCGGACGATGCGCGATCGACTGGGGAATCGAAACGAGTTTGGGACTTCGTGGGGGTAGTTGCAATAGAGCTTCTTGCGGAACTCGTCGACCTCGTAGCAGCTTGTGGAGAGGACCCGGAAGTAACTAGGCTCGCTCAATTTGCCACGAGCATTGGGGGCCACGGCCTGGAAAGTCGAGAGGGGGGCCTGACTCGGATTGGCCGCCAGGTCGATGCTGTCCCAAGCTGGCAATGCGGGCAGCGCCTCGGCCTCGTCCTCGTACGCCATGGAAGCAAGATGGCCGGGAAACATGGTTGTGTCCGGAAGGAGGAAGTCTTCCAAGAAGCCCAAATCGTCAAAGTCCCCAGTGCCCAGAAACTCCTGCATGGCGGCAGGTACCGGTTGCGAGTCTGGGGGAGCAGCCATTGAGGGCGGCATCATGAGAGCTTGGTCCATGGCAGCACCAAGCTCGGGGGGAGGGTCTGCGGGCAGCGACTGCGGGCTGTCCAGCATCGAGTTCAGAGCACTGTTGAGCTTCGTGCCAGCAAGTCACCACAGCGGCCATGACGAGACGACTGACCCCGAGGATTCAGCTGGCGGCGTTTCTTTCCATGCTGGCTGGCGTGGCTGCTGGCCACTGGGCTCCGAATCCGAGTCCGTGTTGGGTGCACCTTGGGCCATTCGCTGGAAGTCTGCGCATTTCCTGGTGCGGCGACGCAGCACATCGGAACGGCCGAAGCGGGAGCCGCAGGCTCTGCAAACGTTTGGCTTCCTGTTTTCATCTGACTAGAGTTGGCCACGGCAGTCCTCTGGGAGGACGAGAGGACGAGGGGACGAGGGGACTCACGCGAGAGGCAATGGCGACGGAGATGCTCGGCGCGGGCGAAAACACGGTCGCAGGACTTGCAACGGTGGACGCGGCCTTGGACCTGCTGGCCCTGATTCATGCTTTGCGGAGGGTGGTGAAGCAGACTGCAGACTGCAGACTGTAGACTGCTCAAGGACGAGGTTGCTCAATGCTGTCTATGCCTTGTCTGGGCCTTGAGACCTGGCAGCTCGCCTCGGTCTGGGTAAACGCGGGGTAGCGTTGTGGGGTTCCCCACAGCCCCGCAAGAATCAACTTCTGGTCTAGTCTAGTCTAACTCCCAGAGCTAACGGCTTTGGGATGGTCCCCGGCTTGTTCATGTGCCAATAAGTTAGCCCGGTCTGAGCCATACCGGTAGTAGAATCTAGGCCTGTATTTACGATACCCAAGAGGCGCTGTAAACTGTTGTTATAAAAGCCCCTAGCCCGCCGTCTCTGCTCTTTCTGCTTCAGCTTCAGAACCAGACCCCACGGATTCTACCATCAAGCCCTTCATCATGGCATTCGGAGTCTTCGAAACCCCCATCGGCGGCGAGCATGTCCCGGGTACTTGTCAACTGGAACACGATGCCACTGGTCGGGCAACCCAGCTCAAGAAGGCAGGTCGGAAGGACGACGACCCTGTCCTGGTCCCGCAGCCTTCCAACGACCCCAACGACCCGCTTAATTGGCCTCTATACCAGCGCGACCTTGTGCTGCTGCTCCTTTGTTACTGCACCAATATCTGTGTTGGAGGCCCCCGTCGTCTCAGCCCTGTCTCACAAGTACGGAAAACGACCTGTATATCTTGTTTCGTCCGTGTTGCTTCTTGCAGGCTCAATCCTGTGCACCGCAGCACCAACCTACAATGTCTTGCTCGGCGGTCGCATACTCCAAGGTCTTGGAACGGCAGCCTTCGAGAGCATTACCTTCTCGGCCGTCGGCGACCTCTACTTTGACCATCAGCGGGGTTTGCGCATGGCCCTCTACGTCAGCTCAGCCGTGGGCATGGTCCTTCTCCCCGGCCTAATTGCAGGCGTGGTCGCTGTGTCACTTGACTGGAGGTGGCCTTTGGTCTTCTCTCCATCTTCATGGGCGTCGGCACTATTGGGATTGTGTTGTTCGGTTGGGAGACATCGTTCGTGCGCAAAGAGCCGCCCTATGCTTCCGCGGCTACATCTCAAGGAGTAGGTCCGACTGGCCATTCAGTATGATCAAGACTAACCAGGACAGGAAACGCACGAGGTGGACGATCCATCTTCAGCGGCTTTAGACCCCCAAGAAAAGGCCGGGTTGCGACAACTGGAGACTGACTTCGTCGATTAACGCCGCCGAGAGACGAGACCCCGTTCTCCGGAGAATGAGACCTTGCTCCGGCGTCTTCGACGACCGGTCGCTGCTAAAGATTACGCTGCAGCCATTCTACCTCATCGCCAACCCCGTCGTCTGCTGGGCCGTTGTCCTCAATGGCTTCGCTCAACTCTGGAACGTCGTGGTCAGCTTCGCCCTAGCCCAGATATTCTCACCTCCACCATACCTCATGGACTCGGCTCGACTTGGCTATTTGAACACGGGACCGATTGTTGCAGGCCTTGTCTCCAGCCTGGTGTGCGGCTTGGTCTCCGACCATATAGCCGTCTTCATCAGCAAACGAAACAACGGCGTCTTCGAGCCAGAGTTCCGCTTGCTGCTGCTCTTGATTGCGCCCATCTTCAGCAGCGTGGGCTTTTTCTTGTTTAGTAAACTTGCAGAGGAAGGCAAGAGCCCGATCCTCATCTCTTTTGTCTGGGGCCTCGCTTTTGTCAGCACCCAGGTCATAGGCACAGCAACAGGCGGGTATCTCGTGGATGCGTACCGCGAAGTCGACGTGCACATTTTCGTCCTCTCCATGTCTGCCAAGAACCTCATGTTCTTTGGCTTCTCTTGTAAGCCATTCATCTTCTCTATATACCCGCGTGAACGAGGCTGACCAAACAGATTTCATCAACGACTGGGTTACACAATGGGGACCTGCCCGGGTGTTCCAATGCATCGGCAGCATTATGCTTGGTTTAACCGCAACTACGATCCCTGTCTATATGTATGGGAAAAGGGTGCGACTGTGGTGGTATAAGCACAATATGATTCAGAGTAACTAGCAAGGCTTCTAAGAGTCTTTCCCGTCTTCCTGCTTCACCCCCAGGTTTAGATGTCTGTGCACCCTGCTTCCTCAACTTCACTTCCTGCTTCCTTCCAGTCACAAAGGGACACATGTCGGGCGCAGCCCCTAGTTACTTAGATACATACAAATACAGCGATGTTGCTACGATTAAGATATGTTCAGCCTTGAAGGAACTGCGGCGTATTCCTATAAGGGAAGCTTAAGTCGAGGATAGCTAGGTGCTGATTGGTACAAATGTGGAAGTGCGGCACATGTAGATGAGTCACATGTAGATGAGTCACATGTAGATGAGTCACAGCTCGTTATAATTAAACAAAGGCAATCTATGATGCCAAAGGTTATCCCTTTGATATCTCCAACTTTGTTCAGCCTGCCAAAGGAACGCTAGCGATATTCCCATCACGAGATTCACCACGCAAATGGACGCCGAAACACAATCCAAAGAAATATGGCAGCCGTTGCCCTTGTCGCTTGCCCCCTCGATAGCATCACACTCCCTCTCAACGCTAAAGTCATTACAAATTGAAATTGATCAAGCAACACACCGGCTCGAACTCCTCAACTTCTTTCGTATTCACCCCTCATCCAGCGTTCTCGAGATAGGATGCGGCCAGGGTACATGCACTGTCGTTCTAGGCCATGCCACCGGGAGGGAAGGCCATGTTGACGCCATTGACCCGGCGCCTCTGGATTACGGTGCTCCCTATACACTCGGCCAAGCACAGGAACATATTGCCAAGGGTGATATGGGTGAGCGTGTAAGGTTCTGGCAGAGACATCTGGAAGAATTCTTAGCAGAGACAGGGGGAAAGAAGTGGGACTATGCAGTTCTCGTGCATTGCGCATGGTACCTCGATGGGACAGAAACCTTGGCTCGCATGCTCAAAGCGTTGAAGGGGCGGGTGGACAAAGTCTGCATTGCGGAGTACTCTATGAAGGCCTCTGAGCCAGCGGCTGTTCCTCACGTGCTTGCAGCTTTGACTCAAGCTACACTTTCAGCTCAGATGCCAGAAAGCAAGGCCAACATCCGCTGCCTGCTTACCCCACATGACATCAAGCAGATTGCAGAGCACGCCGGTTGGAAAGTTGAACGAGAGATGGACTTTGTGCCGAATGAAAGGTTGCAAGACGGAGGCTGGGAGGTTGGGGCTGTGAAGAGCGAAGATTTCCTTGATGATGTAGAGAAGTATGTTAAAGATGATAAGATCAAGGTTCTTCTTAGGGGTGCGAGGGAAGCGGTCTGCAGAGCGACTGAGGAGCCTCATGGTGAGAAAGTGAGAACCATGAATGTCTGGGCGGCGACTTTGGTAGAGTGAGAAGGATTTGTTCCATCTCGCCACATGAATGATTCTAGAAACCAGTTATCATAGTATAGGAATAGCGAACAGGCAGTACTGGGAGGGGAAATGACTTTGACAATTCGGCATAACTATCGGCCGAGAAAAAATGGAATATCATTCTTTTCGCTATAATCTAGTACTTCCAGCCTTGTATATTCTACAAACTGATACCTCTCAGAGCTAGCCAGCCTTTCGCTTCAGTCAAACCCATCACTGCAGTCAGACAAATCTTGCCAAAGTCATCGATGTCGTCTCTCTCAGCGTCGTTAACTACCGTCGCTAGATAATCAGGTCTATGTACTAGTCGTTAGCTAATTGCCCTGCACTTTGACGCGGTATTTCACTTACGCGCCAACGTTTATCAGAAAATGTCTCTTGTTTCCCCACGCGAGGGCGAAATCGACGGGGTCTTGGGCATTCCACAGGTGCGCGGACATGGTGACTGAGCGATTCACAGTTACTGTCTTGTTCCGGCTGCACCTGTTGCCCGGCTCGCCTTTCATAAAGTAATATGTCAACATGAAGAAATTGATCATGCCGAGTGTCCGCTTCGCTGACTCCTGGAAGATCCAGGAAGTCCAAAAGCTGTGGGCTGCGCGGGCGGGATACAATGGGATGAGATCCAGGGTATGGTCTTGCCCATCTGTAGGCGAGGTCTGATCGAAGTCAATATATGGAATGAGGGCATTGGCTGCTTCTTCTAGGTGCGGCATAGTGGCTTCGTAGATGGTATAGATACGGGTATCGTTGTCGAGGAAGCGAAGGATTTGATAAGTGAAGAGGGCTTGGGCATACGCCAAGGTATCAAGTGGAGTAGTTGCGGGAGGGCTGGATAGAAGATCCTGCACCCGACTCTCAATATTGTCGCGGATCACTCTGGCATTCCTTCCGTTCTTGGCTGCATGCAGCGCAGCAGACGATACGGCATCTGCGGTTTAGCTATTGGCATGAGATACGAAGACGCACTGGGAATCCGAAAGCGTGAAGACATTTGATACACGGGAAAGACGCACATTGCATGGGCCGAGGCATACCCTCATCGTATAGATGAGCATGACACCAAGGCGTCTGGTTCTCTAGAACCATCTGAGATGGGGCCTTCAATATTTTATCCATGGCATACTGGAGCCGAGATGTGATTGCTCGGGTCACTTGAGGAACAGTGGAGAGCTGAGAGCGATTCAAGGCATCTTGAGCTGTTGTTAGAAGTCGCGGGTTGGACCAGCTAGAATTGTCACACTCAAGTGATGCTTGGAACAGCTCGTTTGTGAAATCATCCGTCGGCTCCAAGATGGAATCAAGCATGCCGAGACATGATGTTGCGGAGGGGATTCCAGTATCATGAAACGGTACCAGGTGTTGAATCTCACGCCCAATCTGGTTGACGCTCTCTGGCGTACCGCCTTGTCGAGGCGCAGGAACAGTACCAGTGCCAGTACCATGAGGATACCGACAATCGATGTTTCGCCGAGCGCACCGCTGACACGTGGGGCGCGTCTGATCGCATCGTCGACGAGACGTTTTGCAGGCGTGACAGGACTTCCGCCTGGCAGGGGGGTCATGGCGCTCGATAGATGTGATGGATGCCATGGGGAAGCTGAGTTTTGTTGTGGGATGATGAGGGGAGAAGGTGGAACAGCGCCGAGATGATCAGGCGGAATAGCGCAAGGGGACCGATATAAAGGCGAAATAGCGCAGATAACGGCGGAACTCCGCCCATTGCCCCACTTGATGGTGACGGAGATGAGAGCAACGCGTCTGTAGTATAATAATGCCCAGCAGTAAGATATAAAAGACCATTTCCCACTGCGTACTGGGCACAATATCATCAAAGGTTACAGCAGTATAAAACAGCTTTCTTGTTTCTTGACAACATGCCCAACTCACAAAACCCAACTGTCTACGTCGTCGCCGCTACAGGCACACAAGGATCAGCAGTATGCCGCCAACTCCGCCAACTCGACTGGTCCGTCCACGCTACAGTGCGAAACCTCGACTCCCCACAGGCCCAGGCACTGGCTAAGCTGGGCGTTGCTTTGAACCGTGGTGATTGGGACGATGAAGAAGCACTCACTGCTGGTCTTGCTCGTTGCGACAAGCTGTTCATGGCCTTCAGCCCAAACTATTCCAATCTGGATGACGAGCGCGTTTGGGCACAAAGAATCCTTGCCTTGGCCAAGGCGGCAGGCATTGACGATGTTGTCTATTCGAGTTCCATCAGTGCCGATGCCCCCGAGAAGCGCACCCTTCTCCCACCCAGCCATTTGATCTTCAAGAGCCTCTTCATCAAGAATGTCATAGAGGGTCTGGTACAACGCGCCGGCTTCACTCAATGGACTGTTCTTCGTCCCGGTTTCTTCATGTCCAATCTTCTGGGCCCCAAAGCCCGCATCTATAACGACCTGTTTGCGCGAGGCACTTGGTTGACTGCTTTGAAGCCTGATACCAAGCTCAACTTGATCGATCCGGAAGACATAGCACGATTCACCGTTGCGGCGATGCGCGATCCTGAGCGCTTCCATGGACACGGTATTGACCTCGTTGGCGAGAGGTTGACGGCTGTGCAGATGATGGAGGCGCTGTCTGAGGCGAGTGGGCGGAAGATGAAGGCCGAGTTTTATAGTGAGGAGCAAGTTGCTCAGGCTATCGAGACGAACCCATTTATTGGGTCGCAGGTGTTTCTACGAGATGGGGAGCGATGTGTTGATGCTGAGAAGGTCAAGTCTTGGGGGATTCCTATGGGCACTTTTAAGGGATTCCTAGATCGTGAGAAGGCAGCCGTAGCTGACACGTACGCTTGAAATGGCAATTCTCGCAGTCACGGCGGTTTTTGATGAAGGTTTTGGCCAACTTGGAAGTTAAGTTTAGAGAGATGTATAGTTTTACGCCATGAAAATAGATGCGAACCACTAATACTGACTTGGGGCCACCAACAACATGATAAAGAGCTTAGTATTTTATCCACAGTGTAACCATTATACGCAGTTTTATGCATCGAGTCAAAGGTCAACTGTGCCCGCGAGATTATCCAGTCTTTCGAAACAACAAGTCTCTGCTAGATTGCTACAACGGCTGCTACCGGGTAGCTAAGCTCTGTCATTCATAGCGTCAAGTTCTTCCCAGGAAAATGCCCACATCCTCATGTTCGGCGCCGCTAGCGACCAAGGAGCGCACAGAGACAAGATGCACTACATGTCCAAGATGTCTAAGGGAGGTCACGGCCCCGTCATCTGCATTGGTGGCGCACACGAGGCCGGCTACGGCGCCTTTGCTCTGGGTCTGCCACGGCCTAGCTCTCGACCGGACCGGCCACCCGCTGTACTTTGCTTGCCCTGAGTGAGGACGAGGAGAGCGAGGGCAACCGGTGGGCAGATGGGAAGCGGGGAACATTTCTCAGCCTGTTCTTCAAGAAAGAGGCGCTGCCGGAGGATAAGGCTTAGGGGGCATTCACGGCAGACATGGCAAGCAGGGTCACGTCACATAGAGAGTCAGGTGCCGTTTATGTGCAACCATTGCGCGCACCAGTTCCTCCGCCGCCCGGCGACGAGCGGCGAGCGCGGCAAGTTCCCCTTGACCTCCGGCGCGGATCTCACTCCTCGCTCCCTCGGCCTAATTAACAGCGGCCTCCTCGTCGTGGCGCCCTCCGTGGTGCACTACAAGGCCATCCTGAACCTCATGGCAAACGCGCTGGTGCTCTGGTATTTGTAATGAACGGGGGTTCTGGGCTGCAGAAGGGTTAATTGACACTAAGTAAATCTAACCTAAAGAAAAAGAAAGAAAAGAAAAACAAGGTGGGCAAACGTGTCGGTTGCAAGAGAAGGGAACGAGGGATGGATAGTTGACCCTTATATGACAGCTGAGACACTACAGGTAAGAAAGAACCGACCAAGCTTTGGCTTGTGACAATCCAAGTAAGAAATAACAGAACGAACAGAACAAGCCTGACTGACGAACTAGGGACCTAGATCATTATAGGGTTTTCCGATCAGGAGCTGCTGGCGGACCTGTTCCGCGGCCATTGTGCGGGTCTGCCGTACGTGTACAATGCGCTGAAGGCGCTGAGATGGCACGGCGTCCACGATGCCATTTACCGAGACGACGAGGTGAAGAATGTGCATTACATACTCAGCCTAAACCCTAGGCTGATCCTGAAGGTGGCGCCTTGGTGGCGGAAGACTCTCAAGTGGTGGCGGAAGACTCTCAGGTGGTGGTGGGCGGCAAATAGAGAAAGAGCCTGGAGAAGGCCGCGGAAATTGCCGGCGGTCACTAGATTCAGGCTGTTGTTAATGCCATGTGTAAGGCTTCGGATGAGAATAAAGAAAGGGAAAAACTCATACACATACCTTCCTTGCTGAGAGACATGTTATTTGAGGATAACACGTTTCTTGGCTGGGTTTGCTGCACGCTGCCACGCTGGCTTAGAAATCTTGCCCAGGCCAGTCCTCGTAGCAAACCACCCCATGGTATCCCATTCAACAAGCATGACATTGTATAATGGGAAGCCTATGATATCGATTCTCTTCTCATTTCCCCAGTACTGAGACTCGGAAAGTAGAATCAAATCATATGAATGAGACGATATGGTCTTCCGTTGGTCGGTAGGGATCACGTAGCCGACAACGTTCTCGGATTCGTCGAGGATCTCGGCTTCCAGAATCTCCAACTTCTTCTCAATCTTCGCGACCCCGTCGACGTAGTTCCATAGAGGCTCTTGCCTAGGAGCCGCAGGTCGTAGCCTGAATCTAGCTACCTGTGTCTCGCAGACAAGGTGTCGGTCGTTGAGCGGGATTTTGTCCTCTACGAAAGGAGGCCCTGCGTTCTCGAAATCGGTCTCAGGAAATCGGAGGGCTTTCTCCAAGGCTCGTATTTGCATATCCGCCGAGCCACAGACAATGCCTACTCCGTAGCCATTAACGGGTACGAGCCTGCCCTCGGGCTGGGGGCTCGTTGCTGGTTGCGGTCTTGTGGCGAGCTGAGATCCCGTCGCAATCTCAGAATTTGCCAGGGGCGTGGCTTGCCGCTTCCCTAGATTGTGTCTCAAATGAGGCTTTTTTGGCGGCGGAGACGGCTTCTCTTGTCGCTTCTCGATAAATTTGAACCACATTACCAATGGTCTGAAACGCTCCTCAGCATCATTGCCTGTCGCCGTGAATTTCCTGAGGGACATGTCGTCATTGCCGGAGACCCAGAATGGTTCCTCGAAACGCACACCTGGACGGGCTTGGTATTCCCTTCCAGCATCTTCGTCATGAGAAGGAGTTTTGCTGACCTCCCAGCCTGCCCAAGACCAGCTCGGGAGAACATCGATCGCCCTTTTGGTCAAGTATGTCCCAATGACCGCTGGAGGCTGCCAAAGCAGTGCAAGATCAAGAAACTCCTCGGGGAGTCCGTAGAGAGTGTGGTCGCCAAGTTTAGTGTCCTGGCTTTCTGCAAAATCACGAGAATCGGGTGGGCTGCTTAAGTTTCTCATGTTTTCCAAAACTTTCAGAAGTCCCAGCACGCCGCTGAGTATGTCGTTGGAGCTGGTCATATCTCGACTAGTGTATTGTTCCAGTAGTTTCGCGTATTCATTGAAGAAAGGCGATCTCAGAAGAACCGGTGTCCCATCCCAGGCTTCCGTGACCCGAGGAGCCTGACTGTTTGGGGGCATGGAAAGATGTGGAATGGGAGGGGGCCCATTGCCGGCGTGTGTTGCAGGCATGTCTTCGCGCAAGATGCCATGTCTGCAGTGAAAGCTGACGTAGGTCCCACCGAATACAAGCATTCTCTTTGACAGAAGCTTCTCTTGCAATGTCCACCCTCGTGTGTCCCACTTGCCGTACGATTCATCGTAATCGACGGGGAGCAAGACGTTGACATTTGGCCTAACCTCTTGGGCCATCTGCCTTGGCTTGCGGGTCGAGGAGATGCCGGCTAAACCAACCTCGGCGTCTTCGCCGGCCGCCGCGATGATAACTACAGCAGCGTGACCGAAGATGCTATCCATTTGCTGGAGCTGTGTTTCACGTGCTTTCGCTCCGTCATCGGTATTTGGGTCCTTCTGGATGACGCACAGGCGGTCTGCCCAAAGGTATCGAATACCTAGTCGTTTGGCCACCTCGATAGCATCGGATATCGTCCGCGCTACCTGTTTTTCATGACCATTGATTTGACGGCTGAGCTGCGACACATTCCATTGATGGAGACTGAGGGTTTCGGCTCCTGTGTCGCCCCAGACGTACGAGAGGGCCGCATACTCCGGCACCGTCCCGCCCTGTCCCTCGATATCGACCTGAACGACCTTGCACGGGTATTCTTCGTCTTCGTCTCGGCGTTCTTCGTTGTCGGATTTGCTTTCTTGGATTTCGACAAGTCGAAAGTGTTTCCCCGACGGCGGAGGCAACCCAGCAGACCAGTCTGGCTCTGCACAGAGCTCTCCGTGGTGTTGGCGACAATGGTTCAGCCATTCAAGGCAGTCGCGCTCGACGTCTATTTCTTCGCCAATGACCCTTCCGTAACGAAGGCTCAGTCCATCGTCCTGAACCACAAAGGGCGATGCAACCCGAAGATTGAATTCCGTGAGGACAGACAAGGGTGCCTGTACCTTACTTCCATACCCCCAAAGTCTTATCTCGAGGAGGCCTTCACTGACATCGGTGTTGTTGTGAAGCTTTATAGTAAGCACGGCAGGCAGCTTGTAGTCCATGATAGCGACAGCTGAGGTGACCAACGACCCTGCGCTACTCGCAACTGAGACGGCGGCTTGTCTGTCCCTGTTCGTCTCCTGTGATGCGGCATGGGCGGCTGCACCAAAAGCTCCCGCACTGACCACGACGGCTCCGGTTCCAGCAGCCTCCATTGCCTGGTTGCGGTGTTCTCGTAGCTTGTCTGGATCCGACGGGTCTTGTTCAATCTGGATTCTGTTGCGACCCTGTCCAAAAGGATGAGGAATGTTCAATATATTGTCATGCCACCTGATCCCTTCCACCCATGTCTCGAAAGTCTTGCCTTTGAGATCGGTGGGCATGTGCTCTTTCACGGCTGGATGTTCGAAAGGATCGTGGCGTGGAAGTGCGAGAGCTTTGAAGAGCAGCGTGCAAAATTTGCATTTTGAACGTCGTTGATTCTTGATGACGTCGAAGAGAGAGATCAGCGTCCTCGAGATCTCTTCAGGCGCGCCCGTAGGTGAAGCTGGTGGCGAAGCGAACTGGTCGAAGTCGATAGTGGAACATTGTGCGCAGAGTCCCGGAAGATTTTTTGTCTTGCTCCATGGAAATCTCCAGCCCGCGGTTCGTGTAGATCGCCGGTCACCACTTCCACGGGGAGAGTCGGGTAAGGACATGTTTTCGTTTGGCTGGAAAAGGCTGTGAGAGTTGTCTGGCTGTGATGCGTGCAGCCGGTCTTACAGCCCGGCAGCCGCAATGTTATATACTCGACCAATACGGCGGACAAGCCTTCCGACTTCAACCCGTAGCAATGGTAGGCACGTCACTGCTCACAAGCTCAGTAACACGCACACCATACGCCTTGAGGGGTAAGGTAGGAGGAGGAGCAAGGTACTTATGCCTCGGGTCCGCCCTGTATCACCACGCCCTGTACCACCACCGGGGAGGCCTCTTAAACCGACCGGCTGCCCGCACGCGCGATGCGGATCCTAGTAATCATGAAGAAGGACCAGCTCGCCCGGGCGCCAACGTAGCTCTTCAGCTCGGCCGTCTTCAGACAATCCTCCACATAAGGGCAATTCGCTTGCACGAAATACGTGTCCAACCGGGCGTAGTTCTCATGCTCCGAGATGGAACGTTCAAACGCGAGTTGGACGCTTGCCTTGACTGTCAGCAGGCCCATGGCGGTGGTGAGCGGCGCGCCCGCCCTGATGCCAAACCCGTGACTAGTTGTGTGCGCCATGTCCTACGTAAAGTCGATAGTACTGGCCCAGAAGACTTTCATCAGCATAGGGAGGGGCAAGATGTCGCCAGAGTTAATGGGGAATTCTAGCCGTTATAGGTCCAGGACGCAGTGCCCAGGGCGATGGGGCAGTTCTTTCTTTGCTCCGTCTTTCGTTTCTTTTCGTTGCTTGTCCTCGGCTTCTGAGATTCCCGTGCGGTCCTTGTCGCTCACGTCAGATTCGTTGAAGATTCGGCTCCTATATAAGCCAATCACTTGTTTTATTCAAACGCTCGATGTCTGTGTGATACCGTTCAGCCGTCACCAATTGGGCAGACAGGTTTCCTGCATAGCAGAAAAGTTTGCGTGAGGATTGCCGGGTACTTTCACGTCTAGGCTATCTATATTATGCGGTGTCACCTCGGTTCAGCTAACACAACCACTTTTGGACCGCCGCATGCGGCATTCATGCCCAACCAACCCTATCAACGGGAGAGGCAAACTGGCCGTGGTTTGCGCAAAAGAGCCTCGAGGAACGAAGCTGGATCTGGCCGGACTAATCTGTGCTGGAACGAATTAAGAGTTGGAGGGTCGAGCTTAAGACTTTATCACTTCGTTCCTCAAGGCACATTGAGGCATTATGGCAGGGCGATCCATTAGTTCCATTTGATGTGAGACTCCGCATTGTCAGCGCCCAGTGTAGGACATGGCTGACCTCCTGACCGTAAGGGTCTACTGCTATGGGGAAAGTGGCATTCGAAGTGATTCATGCATACCCAAAGCTGCAGCTAACGATGGTGGTTTGCCTCCACTGATGTGTCTCTCGGTCATACATGTACATATACGATGGCTGACATATGTACCGGAATGACGCAGCTACAATGACACGCATAAGGCTGCGAACGCGCGACATATAACCCCGCTTTTGAAATACGTCTGGAGTTTGCATGCTCTCCAGAGGGGCGCATCCTTTTTGTGCTGCGAGGCCTTCCTCCTGTGCACCGGCATGTGGTTGTGCATCTTCTCGGCTCCCCGCGTGTCGTAACCGCAGTCGCCATGCATGCAGTAGTAGCCATTGAATACGATGAATGACGTAGGGATTCACTCCAACTTCAGATCGACTCGGGATGGTGACCGAACCGATTTGGAGGTTCGATGGTGGCACGTACCGAGGTGGACTCCACTGGACCGCCGGATGTAGTTTCATGGCCTCCTTCATCACCTAGTTGCTAGAGTGAGCGAGACGGTAGTCTGGATTGTCGCTATTAATGCAAGGTGTCGCTCAACGCTATAATCTGCATGTTGCGAACCAATTGTGATACAAATTAGGAGGAAGCAACTGATAAAGCTATAGGTAATGCTAGAGATCTAGTTGGAAGTCTTAGTAATGCTAAAGGAATTGAATTGAGTTATCTACGAAGAATGGTCAAATAGAGGGGTATATAGTTGCATAAATCGACGAGATGAAAGAGCCCAATCTTCATCTCTTAGAAGATAAGTGTCCAGTCCCACAAGTTCTTAGAATCTATATTAGCACCTATATCTTAAACCACCAACTGCTCTGTGTCTTCCTCTGTCGAGAAAGTCTGACCATAATAATGAAGCTCATCCCCAGCAGAAAGCTAACGCCCATTAACAGCTGTGCACCCATATAATCACCGCCATGGGATGTAATAATAGCGCCCGCAATCGGATTCCCCGTCAGTGTAGCAAAGCTCACGACAGTAAAGTTCATACCCATGCGCGCTCCCCGCTTAGAGAGATCCGTGGTCAAACTTGCCAGCCCAGCGGGGAACAGGCTCAGTATGCCACCCGCAATAATGCCATAGACAACAGTCCAAGCATACAATCCGCCGGGTGTATGTACCGTGATCCATGTAAACAAAGCAATCCCCGCTGTCAGACAGACCGGGATCATTAGGTTGAGGGGTCCCACAGTGTCAGCAAAATGATTTAATATTATGCGGCCTAGAACACCAATACCGTTAAGTATGAGAAGTAGATTTAGTGATTCTGCATAGGAAAATGATGGTTCGATGATATCTCGACTATAGGAAGCGAGATAGTAGAAGCCAAAGAAAACGGCCCAAAAGTTCTACGCAGTCTTGTCAGCAATGTAAGGGTATCAGTACCGACTTCTGCGGGTCTTACAAAGAACATGCCAGCCGTGAAAAATGTATACTCGGACTCTTTAAAGGCATCCCATTCGACCAGCCTGTCAGCCTTTCGTGGTGGCAGTCGCGGCTTCATAAAAGCAATGACAAACAGCAGGGTGGCAAGTTGCACAAAGCCAATGGCTCGCAACGCCCAACCGACGCCAGCTGAAGGTATGAGCTGTCTTCCCATAGACGAGAAGACAAGTCCTCCCGTAACAGAACCGCAGGTGGCAAACCCAATGGCCAGCGAACGCTTCTTGTCAAAGTACGTTGAGACGACAGAAACAGCTGGAGTGACAAGACAGCCACTACCCAAGCCGCAGCATATGCCCTGAGAAAGAACCATTTGCCAATATTGCGTCGATACAGAGGCGGTAAAGATTCCCAGGGTCATTAAGGCTGTACCACAGATTAGGGTTTGGCGCAGAAAGCCGCAGTCTGTAAAACGGCCTATGAAAGCACCAACAAAAAAACTCAAAAAGACTTGGATAGAGCCGATCCACGAGATATCAGAGGGTGGGCGGTCCAGGAACGTTGTATAGTACGTCTGAAAGACGCCGAAGCTGTTGGTGAAACCCCACGTGTTCATGAATAGAAAGTGGCCACAGAGCGCTGCCATGGAGTTAGTTAGAGGACAACATTAAACGGTTCTTGACAAAAGTCAGTCTTACCGCACATCCATGCTTGCCAGCCTCCATCAGGTGGTGGTCCCACACTCTCTGTCATGCTTCTTGTCTCGGGACCAGTCGCGATGAAAACACCTTGCTCTTCGCCTTGGCCTACAGAGCCTTTAGACTCTAACGGTATCGTCATGTCCTGGTACTCGTTGTCTGACGAATCAGTCATATTTGTACCGTGCTCGATTCGTGACGACATGGCTTCAGATTTGCTTCTTTCTAATCAGATTGATTCTACGAAAGCAACGGAACGACATGGTATATTTTATACTGTTTATTACTCTACTCAAGTCATTTCAGACCCATGTTCAACTTCAACTGCCTTACCAAGTCGGAGCTAGTCTCGGCACATTACTCGATATCCTCCGATAGAGTTCCGGAGCAATCGGGTCAATGACTGGAGTGCTCCACGCGTGTGCATGTTACGAGGAGTCGATCAACAAATTCCCCACTTCGACTAACTTGGAGATTAGAGATTCCACTCCTCGCCGCGTCGTTAGCCGATTACAGGCGACACGGATGAGTTCCCCTTTGATCTTGTCCGGGGCGTAGTCGATCTTCCAACCCTGTTCGGTCAGGCGTTCGTAGAGAAGGTGCGTGTTGCGGGTGTTGACGGCACTGCTTGCGGAGCTTGCGTTTGGTCCCCAGTAGAAGCAGACTTGGGCGAACACATTGGCAGGGTCCCCGACCAGCTCGAGTTGCCGGTGGGACTGGACAAGGTTGGCCAGATGCCGGGCAACGTCCACTGCCTGCTCGACCTGATGTCCAATCTCTCTCGTCCCGTAGTATATCCAATGAAGCAACATCTTGGTGGCGTCTGACCGGCGCGAGCATTGTACCGTCAGCGAGGCCAGATCACGGATATCAGCTACCTCGGGAGCATCGTCCAAGAGCTTCGACCCTCTCCAATTTCCGTTGAACTTCTCCGTCGACTTGTCAGACGTCGTGTTATTGATGTCGTGGAACAGATACCCGGCACTGAGTTTGTTTGCCAGCCAAAAGGTGCGCAAATCGCCCGCTAATAGGAAGGCGCAAACAAGAGGCACGCCCAGCATCTTGTGGGGATTGAAGGCTATGCTGTCAGCCAACTCGCAGCCTTTGATCCGATGCTTCAGCTTCTCGGAAAAGACAACAGCTCCGCCCCAGCAGGCATCAACATGAAACCACGCGTTGACCTTGCGGGCTATGGCGCCTATCTTGTCAACGGAGTCAAAGGCGCCGTTGACAGTGTTTCCAGCAGTGGCGTTGATGAACAGTGGCGTCCTTCCTCTCTGTATAGCTGCTTCGATCGAGGCTTCGAGTTGTTGGACATCCATGGTTCCGTCATCTAGCGTTGGAACACGGACTACGGAGTCATTGCCCAATCCCACGATCTGAGCTGCGTTTGACACCGAGTAATGAGCAGAGTCGGAGAGGAAGACGGCGTATTTCCTCGATGAATCCACACCCTGCTCCTTGGACTCGGGGGACAGGATATTGCGAGCAACAAGCATCGCCAGCATAGCGCCCGCGGCTCCTCCGGGAACTGTGACGCCTCCAGCATGTGGGCCTTGGAGACCAAACAGTCTGGCCAACTTGACGCTCACATGTTTCTCCACGGCCGACAGGGCAGGAGACGCCCGCCAAACATGGCCGTTGTTGTTGATAGTGGACAAGAACAGGTCCGAGGCAATTCCTGGCGGCGAAGGGGCAGATACTAGCTTGCCCAGGAAGCCGGGCGACGAGTTGTTCACCGAATGCTGACTGAGCACCGAGATTGCCTTGCCAAAACCGTCCAAGCCCAGACCTTCGTCTGGCAGGTCCCCTAGGAAACGTGACACGAGCTCCTCATCAGATGAGTGTGGTCGGTCCTGGTCATTGGGCTCTGAGGCCCCTTCGGCAACAGAGAGTGTGGCTGAAGTTACCGTCTCCACGAGCCGTACAAGCTAAACGAGTTTGTTGGCTTATTATACCAGGTTGAAGATTGATATAAAGTTGATGCTTACTTCTGCAGTTTGCTGCTCTCTCGATAGGACAGTTCCACTTGAGTCATTTCTGGCGTTGGACTTCGTCATCTTGTTATCTCACAAGCTTTAGGTAATTGCGGTGTTTACAGTATGCTATTTGATGCGGGAGAGCCTCATATATGCGACGATTCTACTAATTCGGTATTGCTTCCACAGTAGCTACGCGTCTCTCAGTCATCATTCTGCGAGACACTACATCGGGCAACCTTTTCAGTGTCCTTTCCGATTGATTTTCCCAAGGTATACGCACGTCGTCGATATATCTTTCCGAGTCCGAACTGTCAGTTGCTTTCTTCCGAGAGGCTTTCTTCCGAGAGGAATGGCTGAATATATCGGCACTTCGAAAGCTCCACTTTCGGACACTTGCTAATCGCCGATATTCCGATGTTTCCTTCCCCACCATCCCGAGATGCTAGCCCGTCGACGTGATCAAGACTCCATCAGAGCCCATTTTAGACATTGCTCTCTAAGATAGCGACCCTAGAATCCATCATCATCAGTTCTCCTCATCTCCCATCATCTACAACATTGGCTGCTAGTTACAATGACAGCACATAGCTGGCTGCGTGGCGATTATCTCATCTCAACAGACCCTTCACTGCTTCAGATCAAAGCAATCAATGAGGCGTTGGGCTCAGATGCTGTTTGGTGGGCAGGAGAGCTGCCAGAGGACGCACTTCATGAGGCAGTAAAAAACTCACTTTGCCTTGGTATCTACCACAGGCCCTCGCCCGGGGCTTCTGATGAAGCAAAGCCCGCTTCAGGTGTGTAGATTGGTTGATCTGAGAATTTGCATGTCTAACAGTCTTCTTGTAGTCCATACGCGCCACCCTCTTGAGCAAGTCGGCTTGGTGCGAGTGATTACTGACAAAGTGACATTCGCCTATCTGACGGATGTGTATATTCTAGATAGTCATCAGGGCAAGGGTCTTGGTCGTTGGGCGCTCGGCATCCTAAACGATGAGTTGCAGAGTTGGTCCCATCTCCGACGTGTGATGCTCTTGACAACGGACAAGATGCATCTCTTCAATAAGAGCTTGTCCATGAAAGATCACAAGGAATTTGGTGGGATGAAGGGGGTCTCTATTGCTATGGTAGAAGGGCCTGGAGCGCATCACTAGGAGAAGTTTGTTTAACTCGGGAAAAGACTTCAATAGCTACAATGCCACAGCATGCTAGTCTCAGAGAAACCCTCCAGGATGCACTTTATGTCCAAATAAACTGAAGCTACTTCTTTAATAAGTGGAATTACCTGTTCGTCTTGCCGTGTGACGTGATAAGGCACTGGACCTAAGATCCATGCAACGCTATCTAGGCAAGCGAATTGAGCAGAGGTTGGACGGCTCCAATTGTCCATCAAAGATTCTTCCAAAAATAGCGTAGAGCTCATAGTCCGTTTTGGTTTGTTGATCACACCATCGCGGAGGGAAATAGCCCAACAGCATTGCAAAAATCAAGCACATGTTGAGCTCGGCTATTACCTATTCCGAGCGATATAACTGCCGTGGTCATCCTGACGCGCATCTCTCCGAGCTAAGTACGGTTGTTTCAACATTCAATGGTTACTAGACTCAATCCTGGTTTCGGGATGTCACAAAAATTGAAGATATCTTCCGAGTGGCAAGGGCCAACTTGCCATGGTAACAAGGGTTGCTGTTCGGTGGTTCATGCTCGCTTAGCTTTCATGTATGTCCGAATGACACCCAGTTGACATCTGCGCTCAACCCAATGATCGGCTGAAGTAGTCGGATCGGAGGATCTACCGTTAGTATCGGTGTTAGACAGACTCGCAGTTATTCCACCGACAATGGTGGAACTACTATGCAAGGATGTAGAGCCAAGGACGTAGAGCCATTTGGAAAACACGAAAAGCGTCTTGTTGGATAATATAAAGGCGCTCACTAATCGGTGGAACTGGGATTTGGACACCATTCACAGCATCATTCATCACATCAACTTCCAAAGATTCTTTTTCCACCACCGCCTACTACTCTCCACCTACCAACAAAATGGTGTCTACTCGTCCTGAGGAATACAAAGATGTCCGCGTCGCGGACCTCACCACGATCCAGTTCTCGGAGCTTTTCGACAAGAGCGAGGTAGAGCTGCAGAAACTTATCGAGTCTTGCGAGAAGCACGGATTCTTTTACCTCGATCTTAAGAGCGCAGGGTCGGAAAAGTTCTGGAAAGACTTATTTGAGATTGACAGCATAACCAAGAAGTGGTTTGCGCAGCCCGCCGAGGCCAAGCTGAGGACTCCCACGGTTTCCCTCGCACATGGGTGAGCTTTGCACTCTCGATTTTGGCGCCTTTGACTAACTTGGAAAACAGGTTCAAGGCTATTGGAAATCAATCTGGGGCAGTTGAATCGCTGAAGGACGGCTTCGAGGCTCTGAAGGTACATCATTCCATGGGGTCGAGCGCGAGGAGGCAGTTTGCTAACAACGCAGTAGATTGGCAAGTTTGAACTGGATGGCCGATGGGCGCTCCCTCAGATCGTGCAGGAGAACCAGCTTCTCTTTGACCAGTTTACCGCAGCTTGCCACTTCATCTCCAAGCTCCTTCTGGACTGCATCTCTGACGGACTGGGCCTCAAGGGAGATGCCCGTCTCGAGTCGCACCACCGCGATGACTGCCGCTCCAAGAGCACCCTGTACTTCCTTCACTACCCGCCCCAGGCCCAAGATCCGAGCCAGGTCGGACAGAATATGCATACAGACATTGGTACTCTGACGATTCTGCACGCGCCGCAGTGGGGACTTCAGGTCTTTTCGCCTGTCGACGGAACCTGGGAGTATGTCGAGCCCCGGCCGGGACATGCCCTCGTCAACGTCGGTGACACACTGCGCTTCCTTTCCAACAAGCGCTTCAAGTCGGCCCTCCACCGCGTTCTGCCCTTGGGAGGTATCCAGAACGAGGATCGTTACTCCATTTCGTATTTCCTTCGGGCGTCGGATTCCACCGAGTTCAAGGACAGCGACGAGGACGATTCGAGCGCCAGGATGTGGTACAAGAAGAAGTATGAGATGTACGAGCTGCCTCACGCGATCCAGAAGCAGCAGACGACGCTGTCTGGAGGCATGGCGCAAGAGCTCCAGGCAACATTTTAGGACTTTCTAGAACGGCCCCGAGACACCAAGAGAAGAGATTGGTAATTAGACCAGTTCATTGCGGTTAGCCAATAAAAAAGTCCGATCTGCTCCTGAAACTACAGTACGCGAACCCCCCCTGCACAACTCCCTGCACAACCTCCTGCACGACTATGTGTCAGTTCAATGTAAATGCCGAGTTGAAGAGTGAGGGAAAAGAGAAAAGGGGAAACTATGTACATAGCACACTGAAAGTCGGCTTCACACTCACCAGGCAATACTTCATTTTAAAAAGAGCAGAAAAATCTAGTAAATTAAAGTAACAAGTAGGATACCGGATCTACGCTTTTTCCTATCTCTAATAGAGGTATTTGGGAAGAACTTAGCGCTACGTTAGGAGTGGATATAACCACCCTAGGGTTAAGAACGCCTTTGGTGTGCCATGTTTACTGTCCCCCGCTTGAGGCAACCTGGCTGCGTGCTCAAGACAATTGTCCACCCGTAGGCTATCCGGACACACACCCGTGCCCATGCGTGGGGGAATTACGTATCCCTACAAGGGAGTCCTAGTAGTCCCACTGCATCTACCCGAACGCTAATGACGGTCTTTGCCTACGTGTGTCCGACCCCTGTTCATCCGGCCATAGCCGGGGTGATGTATCATTACGATTGCCACCGACAACTGTCCATTTGGTATAGCTTTCCCGTGCTTGCTCGCTAGGATTTGGAACGGGGCCGCTGCCGATCAGTTCAATAGCACCATACATCCCACAAACTGTAAGACACTCCGAATTCGCCCCAAAAGTCCTCTTCTGCGGGGTTGAGAGTACGTTTTCTTTTCTCATAATCGCACCTTGCGCAGTAATCTCTTGCTTGCCCTTGGCATGCATACACCGCTTATGTAGAAGACAAGGGTCCATGGTCCTAATAGGTGAGCTGCAGCAACGTAAAAGTGCGGCTGGCCTCTCGTACCGCAAATCGATAAATAAAGACTTACTCTTCAAAGTTTGTTTCGGTTGTCCATTTGATGAATCCCACGGCGTTTTAAGGCCGATACTACAACTAGTTGAGAGTCATTCGGGTGGTGAGGCGAACAGAACTAAGCACGTAATTATTTATGCGTTCTCGGTCGGTGTTACCCTGCAATGCATGTGTAAACTTTAGATACGCTGGTGTTATAGTGCAGCCGTGACCGAGCCGTGGTCGAAAGCAACTCGTGGCGACCTGAAAGTTGGTGCCTTATAAAAGGATGCCTGTCATTTGCAACATGATCTACAAGCTTGCGACCAACCGCCTATCTCATCATCTGTCATACATCCAATCGTCTCCCAAGACAGTAGTAACAGCCAACTATTATCGTCTGATTGGATCAGCAACCCACTCTACCCATGCCAACACCGCCTCAAATGTCCAAGAAACGGCTCGCCTGCGAGCGTTGCCGAACCCAGAAGCTGAAATGCAACCGCCGGAGCGAGACGGCGCCCGAGCCTTGTCTTCGGTGTGTGCAGGCCCAGGAAGAGTGCATCATCGGCCTGCGGAAAACTCCGGGGCGTCCTGCTGGCCGCGCAAACAATGTCAACCTAGACAAGCACAACCACAACCACGACCAAGACCATGACCGGAGCCCGGAGGCTTCCGAGCCGCTCGATGCTCCATTCGATCCAAGTGCTACGTCAATCGCAGCGTTTGAAGACACGTTCGGTAGCCAATTCGACTTTTCTCTTGACAACAACATTGACCCCACTGGTTTGCTCTCGTCAATCAACGATTACGAGTTTCCCGAGTCCATGTTCAACAACCTAGAGCCGCCTACCGACTTCTCCATGGCATGGGACGCGTCACTCGACGAGTCCAGTGCCTGTGGGGCAAGCCGCTGCCAATCATTCCACATGCTGGAACAACACGCCGATTCGGGGTTTCAGCTATCGAGTCTCCATCAGAAACTCTCAAAAGAGCTCTTCATGCTCAAATCTCTGTCGTGGGATATCACGAGCGTAATGAAGTTGGAGAGTGGCCCTTGCAGCAACGGATGCCACAGGGTGACAGGCAGACAAGGACGAGAGTTCAACCCTCTTATCAGTACCTTCAACATCATCGCCGAGCTTGAGCATGTCCTCAACTCCTTCAGGAGTCTTCCCACCAACGGAGCGGCAACAGCAGCACCCGGCTTTTGTCAAGGAATGAACGTTTCTCACTCGCTGACAGCCATGTCCTGCTACTTGCTACTCATTTTCATCTACGATTGCATCTTTTCCTATATTCTGGACCAAGCATCGAATAACCTCTTGGTGCGTGATTTCATACTTCATTCCGCTCCATCTGTTTCTTTGGGCGGCTTTCCGATTCCCACGCCGACGAATCTTGTCGGTCAGTTGTTTGTACAGCTTATGCAGCTCAAGATGAAGCCTATAGAAGCTGCATTGGGGCTGCCTGGAGACTGTCGCGTGTCAGGTGAGGTAGACGACGAGAAAACGTCCACGACAGGCCTTCTCGGCGGTAAGCATAGGGAATCACTGTTGATGGCATTGAAAGGGTCCGACATAGACGGCGCAAATGACCTGAGCGCAGCGGGGGCTTTAGATTCATTGAGAGACAAAATGGCTAGACTAGAGGCATTCAAGTAGAGATTGAGATTGTACGTCATGAGAATAGAATAAATAGTTGCTATGCACGCGGCCATAAAATCCGCCTCTGGCTTACCGAATCAAGCCGCAACTTCACGCCTCTTCATGCCTACATTGACAGCTATTGGCTTCCTAGCCAGTCCTTCAACGACCTTCATCTCGTCCTTTCTCAAGACGAAATCGTATCGCCTCGCCCACGTAGCCGTGATGAGTCTCAGTTCCATTTCGGCAAGGTTACGTCCAAGGCAGGCCCGGGGTCCATAGCTGAAGGGAATGAATGCCTTCTTCTGTCGCGGCGTCACATCTTTCCATCTCTCAGGCTTGAACTCTCGTGCATCAGGGCCCCAGACATCTTGCAGGTGGTGCACGGTATAGATGGGGACGCTGAGAACGGTGCCTGGTGGGTAGTACTTCCCCTTCAGGTGAAGGCCCTGGGAGCCTTGGGGAATCTCGCGGGGAAGACCGAGACTGATAGAAGAGTGATGACGCAGAGACTCATTGACAACAGCTCCGAGATACGGCAGTGTCTTGACCATCTCAAAGGAGGGTATCTCAGTGTCTGCAGGCACGGCTGAGTCAAGTTCCGCCTGCAGCTTTTGAAGAACACCAGGTGTCCTGACAACGTGGTACATCAAAGCAGCAAAGGTGCTGCTAGTGGTATCCGTGCCTGCGATCAAGACGGTCAGAGCCTCAGCCGTCAGTTCTCCCATACTAAAAGGCTCTCCTTTGTCATCTTTTCCCTCTCGCAAGCGCTCCAGTAAGTCCTTGCGGCGATCTTCAGATGGCGGGTTCTCCAGTCTATCCCGAACACGCGCAGTTCCCAAGCTACGCAGATTGTTCATGCCAGTGACACCCGCATGGAAGAAGGGATCTGGAACCCACTTCAAGTACGGTCGAAGCTCTGGTAGAGTTCCCACCGTTGCAGCAATTTCGCTTCTGGTGGTGAGGCTGGTGATGACGGGCAGAGAGATGGTTGTGTCTTTAGTTCGTACTTGGACGTTCTCCGAGGCAGACTCAAGGACGCCGAATGGGGCACCAAAGGCAAGATCGCCGATGATGTCGAGAACCAGATAGCTACAGAGAAATGTCAATAAGACCTATCCGCAAAGAATAGGGCATTCATTGGTTGGCTCACTTCAGCCACACGCGGCCTTCAACATTTGCGTATCCATCATCTTCGGCCTCCTTCTCGGCAATGTCGTCCCACTTCTTGATAAAGACCTCAAGCCAAGAATGGATGAAGGGCTCAAAGTTGCGCATCGCTTGTGGAGCGAAGCTGTGAGAAACCACCTTTCTCTTTCGGGAGTGTTCCGCACGGTCCCTGGAGGTGAAGATGCTCCGAGTTGTAATCAGAGAGGCATCGTACCAAGACCTGGGAACTTGTCAGAACAAGGCGAGTATACAGCGTTATCAGCAGAACCCACGTCTTCAATAGGCCATTCCCATGACCGTATATCGCCTGAATGACCTCTTCATCTGCGATGCTGACATGATTCGGCTGGATTCGGACAACGGGGCCATATCGCTTGTGTGCTTCATCAACGTATTGGTAACGCTTCCCGGCTCGACAAGCATACAGCAGCCAGAAATTTGTGAGCTTCGCGGTAAATGGCCCAGGTATGGCCCGCAAAGAGCGGTAAGTCCAAACGTAAGGAACGAGATAATATAAGACGCAAAAGACGGGCCCAAGTAACGCGACCCATGGGGAGATGATGAGGTTTATCGGTACCATGTTTTTGATGATGAAGAAACGCTTGTAGATAGGGCTAAGTGTACCTCAACTGCCCAATTTGATGGGGAATTGGAACGTTTAAAAGCACGAATCGATTTCAAGTGTACGAGTCGCCGCCAATCCCTAGTCAGCCATCTCGGAGTTGAATCGGAATATTGTTTCGTTCGCGAGCGGGGAACGCAAGATTTCCGACTCGGAACAATCAGCAGCTAGTGTCTCGGTGGATAGTCTTTTCGGAGCCTACCGGTGGCTCTCACAATGCCAGGATGCTCTCAGAGTATGACCGCATCGTAGCGAGCTGCCGTGTCTCGCAGAACCAGATAGGAATAAAGATGGCGCCATCAAGCCTCGGCTGTTTAAAGAGGTTCTCCTATCATACTCACCTGTACGTTGCCTGGTGTCAACTTTGCCCGTCACACGAAGCGAACTGTCGTGCTGGCCCTCTCCTTTGTTTGCTTTGTCGTGGGCAATATCATTGGACCTCACATGTTCTTGTCGCAGGAAGCGCCGCGATACTACACAGCTATCTAGGCGTACTGAGTACTTACTGCGGTCTCGTATTGTTTAACTCATCTACACTGTGTAGTGCTGGGCGGAGAACAGGCGCCGTGATCAAACCGTCTCGGCAGAGGAGTCACGAGAGGACTCGTGGGAGGATGGATTCCGGGACTAGATAGACAAGGAGAATGTACACTTCAGATACAGGCTATAGACAGACAACTATCATTAAGCGAGCTTATGTAGTCGTCTTAAACAGATTATCCAGCACCGACGCTACTTGAATCGCTTCCTCATCTTCAAACGGCCGCCCGACGATCTGAATGGTCGACGGCTGGTTTGCAAACAGCTTGGGGTCATCTGAATTCAAATAAAATGAGTCAGTACCAAATTTTGCAATTGGCTGCTTTAGGGAGTGACTTACAAAGATCATGATTGGGTTTGTCGTAAGGATTCGTCTCCAGCGGCCGGTACTCAGTGTCGATAGGATCCAGCTGAGCATTGACCTTGAAGTTGGGAATCGGAAGAATGACAGATGGGTAGTCAATGAGATTGAAAAGGGACGTGTAGCCCCAGTAAACATTGAAGTCGTGGGGATAACCCACCGCTGGAGCAGGTGGTGTGATCAAAGCATTAATGCAGCGACCCGAGGTGGCCTGGTGAGCTGTATCATTCCATGCTTCGAGGAACTGTTCCTTAAGAGCTCGAGTTCTCAGATTCAACTATGCTTTGTTAAAAGGAAGTCTAGGATTCTGCACATAAAGCATGATTACCTTGAGAGCCTCTGCGGCAGATTGTTCCCGTACATTGAAGACCCTGAGCAGGTCTGCAAAGGCTGGTATCGTGGGCTCTCCGGCAGCTGCGAGTGTGGACATGGTACCGCCGCACCCCGACTGGTAGTAGATGTCGAACTGGAGGGTATACATTAGCCATGACCTAGAATTCTCCTTGGTTCTTGCGAGAGATACTAACAGTTGTTTGCTTGGCATCCCAACAGTCGAAAGGCGGGCTGAAGTCGACAACTGGAGGTGGCTCGTGTTAGCAGCTAATAGGACGGAAGAAGACGCAAATCAGCACTCACCCTCATGTCCAGCCTTCTCCAATACTTTCCTTGTGTGTTCCAGAGCCCGGAGCACTGGAGGATGAGGCATGACCACGCCATCCCACTTCATGATCCCAATCGTGAGCTTGCCCTCCACAACGTCCCTCGGCAGCTGTCTCCAAGGCACAGGCACCGAAGTTGGATCGTGTTTGTTGCGTGGATAAGCATTGATGATGGACGTGAACAACTCAAGATCATCAAGAGAGCGGCAGAGTGGCCCACACGACAGCTTGATGGTGACATTGCCCGTGTTCGTGTTGACCATCCCGGCTTTGGGAATGCGGTCCGAGGTAGGCCGGATGCCGTAGAGACCGTTGAAAGCAGCCGGGACACGGATCGACCCTCCCATGTCTGTGGATGGAGTCACAGGGCTTCCCCGAAGGGCTACCAAGACTGCGTCTCCTCCGGAACTGCCACCGGCGCTAAGATATCTATTGAAAGGGTTCACGGTGCGGCCCCAGAGATTGCTGACCGTCTCCAAAGCCATTCCGGATTGAGGCATGGTTGTCTTACAGAAGAATACGGCGCCCGCTGCACGTAGAGTGCCGACGAGTGCCGAATCTTGCTTGGCCACGTTGTTGCGCCTTGAAACATAGCCCATTGTCACGGAATGTCCTTTGACCTCATGCGAGTCCTGTTGGAGGATAACTGTCAGCTTGTTCGAATCTCACTTGAAGAGGCCGTGTCCGTACCTTCAGGGCGATGGGTACTCCATGCAACGGCCCTTTCAGTTGACCGCCATTGTCAAGTAGCTCATCGAGCTCACTTGCCTGTGCGATGCCATCTTCATAGAACCAATCAGTCAGGCAGTTTACCTGTTTCTCCAAACTTAGTACTGCACTTATTCGACTCGGTGGAAGCCTTAACTAGTTGATGTGCAATAGCAGCACGAGCCGCAAAAGACTCTAGAACCTCCACCGCCTTCCACTCCCTGGACTCAAGGTGCTTTACAATGTCAACAACTGTCGAACCTGTAATCTCGACCTGACGGTCAGTCAGAATGCCACAAGTTGCGGGGATACTCGTGACGTCTTTCAACGACTTGTATTTTTCCGGGTCCAAGTGCCAACGACTGGGGATTGGGTCCAGCACTCGAGCTCGAGCTTCCTTGGCAATAGTCTGCCACGACATTTCGAAATTGCTTGCTTGATCCTGTAAACTTGGAACTTGGGCGAGGAAAAATGCCAACCTCGCACGTAGTATACTTGACGAGGGGGGGACTCTGAAGGCCACAATCGCGGGAATAGGGAATAATGTCCCTGGCAGGACAACGGGGTTGACAGAAAGCTAAAGCTCCGCAAGAATGCAACAGAAGACAATGCAGCACGACCAACAAGGCCCTTTGTTCTTGGCGGGGCGAGTCCGATTGGTCAAGCCCATATGCTCCGACGTGGATTCGGGGTGTTGGTCAAGCTCATATGCTCCGAGATGGATACAGGACGAGTCCGGTTGGTCAAGCTTATATGCTCTGGCATGGGTCCAGGGCGTTTAGGGCAGCAATGGGCGCCTGATTCGCTCATCCGAGGTCCATATGGCATTATTAATCGAGTATGATGCGATCGTGTTGCGACTGAGATTACAAATCCAGTTTTGGCATTTGTCATGTAGAATGACGGGATACGAATGACCATCGCGGAAGATTCTATTAAAGCTTGTAGAGTTAAGCCAGGGGAGGTGAGGTACCTTGCCAGCACATCTCCATTTACGTGCCCCATAACTTTATTGGCTGATCATGACACGCGATCTCATTGACAACGTCGCAGCCCAGGGCGTCTCCTATTACACGCCAGCTCAGAACCCAGTGGCTGGAACACAGACCGAGGGCTCAGCTAAAGTCTTCACAACCCTTACCATCCGAGGCGTGACCTTTCCCAACCGGGTCTTCTTGGCTCCCCTCTGCCAGTACTCGGCCAAAGATGGCTACGCCACTGACTGGCATCTCACGCATCTGGGCGGCATTCTCCAGCGAGGTCCGGGACTCACCATGATGGAGGCAACAGCCGTACAGAGCTGGGGCCGAATCACCCCGCAAGACCTTGGCCTTTATGATGATGGCCACATCAAGCCTTTGCAACGTATCGTGGAATTCGCACACAGCCAAGGCCAAAAAATTGGAATCCAGCTATCTCATTCTGGCCGTAAGGGCAGCTGCGTTGCCCCATGGCTTAGTGGCAACGCTGTAGCCTGGGAAGAAGTTGGCGGTTGGCCGACCGAGATCACTGCACCGTCTGCTATACCCCAGGAGGAAGGCATCAACCCAGTCCCTAAGGCTCTGACCAAGTCCGATCTCGAAGCTCTCAAGGCTAGTTTTACTGCCTCTGCCAAGAGGGCTGTTACAGCCGGATTCGATGTTATTGAGATCCATATGGCGCATGGGTACCTACTGCATCAGCTCCTGAGTCCCGTGTCGAACCAGAGGTCCGATGAGTACGGAGGGAGCTTCGAGGGTCGTGTCAAGTTCCCTCTAGAAGTTGCCAAGGCTATTCGGGGTGTAATCCCGGAGACGATGCCCCTCCTAGTCCGAATCAGTGCTACGGATTGGTTCGAGTTTGAGAAGGAGACACACTTTCCTGACAGCTGGACTGTCAATCAGTCAGCCGACTTTGCAAAGCTTTTAGCCGTTGAAGGAGTTGATCTGATCGACGTCAGCTCTGGGGGTATTCATGCCAAATCAGCCATTGCCATCAAGCCTGGACCTGCTTATCAGTTACACTTTGCGCAGGAAATCAAGAGGGCTGTTGGAGACAGCGTACTGATATCAAGTGTGGGAGGAATCAAGACGGGGACCCTAGCTGAGGAGGCTGTGCAATCTGGCGTCGATGCTGTGCGGGTTGGACGTTGGTTTCAACAGAACCCTGGCCTGATCCGCACTTTTGCTAATGAGCTGGGTGTCAAGGTCAGGATGGCGACTCAGATTGACTGGGGCTTTGAGGGCCGAGGTAAGAGTCGTCAAAAGGAGGCGTACCGGGTCAGTTGAAGATAGACTATAGACGAGAGCTCAAAAGTCCGACACATAGATATACCACTGCTCCTTCAGCTGAACTTCCTCTGTCGCATCCTTTCTGTGAAGACATTTTCATACCAACAGTCAAAACTAAACTCAAGGTTCTCTCGCAGGAACCCTCGACCCCTACAACTCCTTATGTCAGGCCACTAGAAGCCCCTCTAGAAGCCCCTCTAGAAGTCCCGTGCCAGGGTTTCCCGTAATCCAGTCACATGCCAGATGCCGCCTGAGCCAACGATCCATAGCTCGTTCTGCCCAAGTGCACTGTTGACCGCCACATAGTTTCCGCCGCCCACGCGAATCGTCCCCAAAGTCAGTCAGGTCCGAGGGTCCAACACGTCGAGGCCATTACTAGCGCCCGCAAAAGCCCAGCCATTCTTCGAGACCCGAACCCCATCGTAGACGAACGAGATGGGGACAATGACCAGCCTCGGGGCACTCGTCAATGGGCCAGGATACGACACATCAATGGCTGTAAGAGTGCGAGGGTAATAAGCTCGTTCAGTATGGTTCTCATCAGGGGAAACCGCGGCCGTATCAGAGATGTAGATGGTGTCCTTGCCATCTTCACCCTGAAAAAGGGCAATACCGTTGGCTTGGCCCGTCGTTACGTAAAATGGTCACGGGCGAAGCGTCGTCTTATTCACAAAGTATACGGTGGAAAGTTGTGGCGGCGTAAATTCAACAATCCCCCTTCCCTGTGCGGTATAACGTCAGTATGCATGTATATCGAGGGCGGGGGGCGATCGATCACGAACCCAGCCGTAGTGGTCATCTGTGATCCAAAAGTTCCCGTCTATGTCGACGTCAATGTCATTGAGCCCCTGGAAAGGGATATCATAAACGTTATTCAATAACCTCGTCACCTCGAATGTGTCAGGGTTGATCTTGTTCAGTGAGGCAGTCTCATTGTGGCTCCCGTCGGTGACAACGTAATATGCACCATCATGGAAAACACAGCCGTGAACATTGTGAAGCGGGGGGTTTGTCTGGATTTTGCGCGGCTCATTCGTTTTGGTGTCTAAGACATACTGCCAATCGTGAGTACCATTGACGCCTCCAGGAGGACCCCATTCAATGAAGAAGACCTGATTCGCGGACGGATTGTAGCAGGGCGCCTCGTGGGTCTGGAATGGCAGGTCATAGAGCCGGCGAATTTAAGCCTCGAGCTCAATAAGATCAAAGAACTTCTGGTCATATGCCACAAAATCTGTGGAGTTGAGATACTCCAGGCTGCGGCTGCTTAGCATCGACAGAGGCATGGGGGCTGAGGGGCTCGGCGGGTTGCGTACTCTTGTGTAACCCGTATATCAGACGTTGTACTCTCAACTTGAGAAGAATAGATGGATCTGTTGAAGAGGCCCGGGAGAACGGCGTAGGAGGGGTTCTCATAAGACAAATAGGCCCACTTTGCCGCTGCATTCTGGAACTCGATAGGTAGAGGACTCAATAGTGCTGCGACTGATGGCAAGATGCCGCAAAGCGTACCTAATACAGGTCTAGAATGCATCATGTTGGAATGGTCATAAGGAAGAGAGCTAGTAAGCCATTGAATGTCAACTCTTGCGTTTAGTCCTGCGCAAACTTGCAGCGATCTTTATACTCTTGCCATACTACCCTCACATAAGATCAGACGAACGATACTACTCTGATCCAACTTTAACCATGGAATCCAGTTACAGCAGATAGTGAGAAAACATATTCGGGGTGTTTAAAAGTGGGTGAATTATACCATTCGGAGCAATTGGGAGCCACTTAGACTACTCCACTCGGAGGAAATAGACTCCAATTTAGAGTTGATCTTCACGGCAACCCTCACCGCTGAATTCTTCGCGAACATGCTGGTATTACCGATTGAGGGTAAGGTTGACTGGGCGCCACTGTGCGTGGGGGTTTGGGGATCGTTCAAGGCCTTGATGATCCTTTGCGGACAATGAGGAGGAAGAGACCAACCAGCTTGATCGACCGACCCCTGTATCTTAAGTTGCAGTTAGTACCCGATCACCCAGGATCTCTTCAATCGCAGATAGACGCGTTAGATATCACTAGGACTCAAATCTTTGGTTCCAAGAGTGCCAATGGACAGAAGCTGAGAATGAACAAAGACTTAGGTGATTAGATGTCTCAAGAGCGAATTTACTGGGAGAAGAGGACGCCAGAGAAGAGGATTCCAGAAAAGTCGAGGCTAAAGAAAACATTTCGGTACGGAGAGATGATGTTGAGAAGATGGTATGCGCCATGTTGCTGATCGAGTGGCGCCCGTGGAGCTACCTTATATAGCAGAAAGACATGATGTTTGGACATCTCTACAATTCCCGACCCATAGGTTTCTCGGACTTGCCCTAAAGGCAGTTGCCGAGTCTACTAGAGAGGACCTCGATGGTGCGTTCAGAGAACCTTATGGGGGGTTGATGGAAATGGTCAAGCAGGCGCCGGTATAGATATCTAACAAGGATTCGGCAAATAATAGAGAGGCAGAGTCGTGTTTGGTGGAATCACTATGTCGTTGGCATGGGATACCGAGGGGAACAACAAGTTTGGGACACGACTCGACCTGGATTTCGAGCTCTTGAGGTGTAATGTCGCTACAAACAAGCCAGCCCGATTGCATGGAGCAGTCGTTCATGACAACAACACCTGGGTCCTCGGAAGTGTCATCAAGAACTTGGACTTTTCGAACCTCTACACGCTTTTCGCCCAAGACATCCGCGTGACCCTCACTGCTCTGTTCAAGTTTGTGCGAGTCAGCTACCTTGTTCTCGTGTACAAGTACAAGGCCGACAGCCAAGGGCAAAAGTGAGGGCCTGGACAAAATCCCAGACAAAATCCTAGACCAAACCCGACTCTGAAGTAGACCTAGCTACAGGCGTAAAGAAGCTCAAGGAGAAGCCCAAGGGCAAAAAGCCCGGCGGCTCGCGCACATTCGCCAAGCAAGTTGCGCCGTACAAGAAGCAGCAGGACTTCTTGACCTCACCAACTTGGGGTTTCAGTCGCCGACAACACGCTGTACATTCACCTCGATGCCAAATGCGTTCAGGATCCCCTTGATTCCCAGGCCATGCACTAAGACTCATCCGGAGAGAGGTCAGGCCTCGGTTCGAAGCGTGTGTACAGGGCTCCTCGCTATAGGGTACTGACAACGAACAGCTTATAGAAGGGCCCAATGCGTTGCCGGAAATGGTAGAGCTTTGTAAAACGCCTCGGTTTTAACGAGTAAATGGACGTTTATGGATCGAGACTTGGCTAAAGTTAGTCTACTTCTATGGAATTTCAGCACGTGGTGGAGGGCAAACGGCAGTTGGGATGAATGGAATGGCGGGCCCGGCAGACACCGCTCGCTGGCCGTTCTGGGCACTAGAGCCAAACTAGTGGGCATTCCGTATAGTCCGGGGCCCCAAAGCATATTATAACCAGCCCATATCCGATACCTGTCGTGAGGTATCTTCCCAAGGCGAACTATCATCTACCGGTGGCCAAATGAGACTCCTAGAGCTACTACGACCTAGGCATAGTGAGTGACCTCCCGGCTTCATGGGCCAACCCGACCAGTCCCGTGGCGGAAGTCTGTCAGATATGCCGCCTCATTGTGTGTGATAGCCCCAATGGTAACTAACGTTCCATTCCAGCGATGTGACAAGCCGCCCACGAAGTTATCACAGTCCTCGCAATAGGAACCAGAGCCCAGACTCTTCTGAAATGGATGCTACAGAACAGTCTAGACCTAGGCTACCGAGACCGTGGTACGGGATGATACGCTAATCTTAGATATGCGTGGGCGCGTTTGAACCATCCGGATGTAGGGCCGCATGTGACCCTTAAAAGCTGAGAGAAAATTCCCAGCTTTACTAGTAGGCTAATAGTCTCTTACCTACCTAGGAACGGACGCTTAGCTAGGTTAAGGTTAGTTTATTCGAGCGAGAGAGGATAGTGCAGGATGCTACAACTGTGTTGATGGAGAAATCAATACATGCCGATCCTACGGGTGTCTTTACGACGCCTAGCATCTCTGGTTTTGCAACTTAAAGATGTTCAAATGAACCGAGTCGATGGCCTCCGTTCGTCGCTCAGAGACTCGACGCGCTAGATGCCCTAGCATTTGCTGCAATCCACACGCACGAGGCATGCCGTTAGTGGCGTTAGAGTATCAGGGCATGTCACCTAGCCTCCAACCCTGTGGGACATTTATGATCGAGGCTGCCTTAGTTGCCACACGCTCCGGCACTGTGGAATGGGATTCGGAAATTCCCTAGCTCAAAAGCACAAGTTCATCCTTGATCATTCATCGGCAGGGTAATACACTGGGCAGGTGAAGTTCACCGACGTAGTTGTGGAAGAAGTAATTCTAGATGTGGGTGAACCAGGGTTCGGGTCGTTGCATCCGACAATTGTAGACGGCTCAGTATAGGATATTGTCTATTCGGTTCTAGAGCAGGTCTTCAAGGCACAACCCATCGTGTTGCTGTTTTATTTTGAGTTTCTCTAGCTGATCCTACTCCGTAAAGAACAGTCCAGTCGATTTGCTTATAGTAAACGTGACTCGTTTACTAAGAGTAGATTCTGTGAGTAGAAGCCGCTTTGGCTCGTTAAAATCATGTTATTTGCTGGTTATGATATTAGTAGAACTTTATATTTTATAGTTTGTTCATACATAGAAGAAGCTCATTATTGTATGATGAAAGAGATAAGCTAATGTTGGATTGAGACTCTAGCGTGGAGGAGGTCTAGACTACGTCTACCATTCCAACCAAAATGGAATTCAAGCGTGGCGTATCATGTCTTATGACTCTTATGACTGACTGGATGAGACAACTTAGATCCAAGATTCTCCCTTAGACTGGTTCAATTACTATATATGTATCATAATGCGTCAGTCTCAGAAATTGCCCTTGCTTTAGCACACCACAACAGAACACACATTCACAAGAACTCAGATCACAGATCACATTTCGGCTTTTACAATGGAACCTTCCTTCACTTATTCCCTCATCTTGTACTTTTGTTTTGCGATCCTTTGGAACGCACCATGCCAGGCACTGCAAACCCGGACGTCTTCAGTTAACTGGGCCAACATTGTTACCCCCCGGGGTGATAAATTCCCAGACTTCAGTTACTGCGGCTACCGGAACTCGGAAACCCCAATTCCAAGCATCACCACTCCACAAATCACAATTGAGAGCCCCGGAAATCCTAATAAGGATATGGCTCCGGAAATTCAGAGAGCTATCGATAGCCTCTTTGAGAGCGGCGGAGGCGTTGTGAAGGTGCCTTCGGGCAGATTCGCTATTACTGCCGGTATACAGATACGCAGCAAAGTCATTGTTACGGGCTCTGGTACTAGCGACACAACCCTCGTCATGAAAAGAAAGCCCACCAAGCCCGTCTTCACTCTTGGGAGACTCGGCGTTGCTCCCAGCGCAGATTTTGGATATAGGTCGAAGATCACCAACTCCTACGTTCCAACCGGGTCTTCCACAGTCACTGTTCGTAATAGTGCTGGGTTCTCAGTTGGTCAGGATGTATATATCTCTCGAGCTGTCACAGACGGCTGGCTTAGGTATAATGGAATGGATGACCTGGTACGAGATGGAGATGAGCAAACCTGGATTCCGGTATGTTTCTATCGTTTTCTCTTGGCAAAACTTGCCAATGCTAACTCGAAGGAAAGATCGGCCAGAAAATCATGTCACCAAATACGATCAAGGCTGTCAATGGTAACCAAATCACATTCAGGATCCCGCTTGCAGATTCACTCAATTCTAAATATATGGCACCTGAGGTCTGGGCCTATACCGCACCGGATCGTACTTCCGAGATGGGTGTTCAGAATCTTCGTATCGAAGTCCCCAATACATGCTCTGGGACGTCTCTATTAAACACCACCTGCAACTACGCCGCGGTCAGGTTTTCATCCTGGACGGTGGACAGCTGGGCAAAGGGGCTGACTCTAGTGGGCTTCAATAAATTTTTCGAGGTTCAAAAGAATGCCGCTCGCATCACCATCCAGAGCAACACTATGGACAGGGATAGAGACATCGAAGGAACCATACTTCCTTTCGATATCGCCCTCAAAGGCTCACAGGTCCTCGTCAAAGACTGTGAACAAGTTGGCCTCAGCACAGCCAGATCTTTTTCCCTTTCAACCGACGCGTTAACACCAGGGCCGAATGCAGTTGTGCGCTATTCTACGCCCTCCAATTTGCAAATTATAGCTCCTTACCAGCGATGGGCATGGGGCCTGCTTGTTGAGGATACCTCGGTCGCTACTAGATTCGAAAACCGAGGTAATAAGGGCTCGGGTCATGGTTGGACCATGAATAGTGGAGTCGGTTGGAATCTTAGGGGCAAAACTGTTTTCGAGTCTCCGCCACTTGGTACCAACTGGTGCGTCGGCTGTGGAAGACCGGAATCGGAAACGGGCTCTGGGAATGGCACCTTCATCCTCAAAGGTACTGAGGTGACCCCGACAAGCCTTTTCGGGTCCCAACTCAGTGCCCGAGGATTCTGAGGAAGCAGTACAAGTCCTTGCTGAGTTTGTTAAAGATAGTTACCATCTACCTATAATTACCAGCGAACTCTACTACTACTCTATAAGTCTCGATTGGAACGCGCCCCGTGTCAACTTTCCCGCGCATCCTGACAGAACACACCGCGATTCATAGTGCAGTATCCTTGTTGAGTTTCATGAACCCCGTAGTAAGAGAACCAATCAAGACGAAAGATCTCTAGAGAGTCAACCAGGTACCAGGATCAACTAGAGCTCTGCTGCAAAGAGCGGAAACTCCTATCCATCCAGTCACCTATCTCGAAGCAGACCAAGGAGAGAAGAGCAGTACCAGCTATGGTGACTGACAGGATGCAGCGGACTAGGCTGAACTAGTTGAGGTACGCCCCGGGGGGCAGCAAGCTGCTAGAGAGCCTGTGTTGATAATGATAGCGAACCTTTTCAGATTTCTCCATCCATCAAAACCCACCCTTGACTATGCTAGTGAGGATACCACGGATTGCCTAGCCTTGGACATTCTGGCTTTCGACAAGCCACCGCCTCCATCGCCCGTCTATGGGTGTCCGGCTACTTATGCACCCTCCTACGCTAAGAAAACACTTCTGCTTCTA
Source organism: Neonectria punicea (assembly GCA_037954315.1). Lineage (NCBI taxonomy): Eukaryota > Fungi > Ascomycota > Sordariomycetes > Hypocreales > Nectriaceae > Neonectria > Neonectria punicea. The sequence goes on from JAZAVJ010000144.1 coordinate 44,988, forward strand.
GAGCCGGTTCAGGAACACAACAAATTATCACTATCGTTTAGACTGGCCTTTGCTAAGCTTTTGACAGCTGCTAGTAAAGTGCGCCATGGCCTGCGCGGCGCAAAACTCGCATTTTTCTCCAATCCCTCACCGCCATCTTGAACAACATGCGAGCTGCTAGGGGCAGACATTCTTCGAGAGGAGTGCCGAACAGATGGTGATTGCCGAGAAGCCCCGCTCCTTGTGGAATTGAACAGGGAAGCTGACTGATTGTAACGTGGTTGTTATCCAGGCACGCAAGCACACGCCAGACTGAAAAGTAGAGGCTCAGCAGGGGCCGGTCCGCCACATGCTCTCCCGGGGGTATCAGGGGCATCTAGCAGATTCGATCTGTCAATCTATTTGTGTTAAATCTTGGCATGGGTCGATTTGATGAACTATTCTCGGATGGGGCACCCGACGGCGACCATTGGGGCTTATCCCGACCCTGGCCGGGTGGAGCGATGAAAAAATTCTGGTACCAGCGGACTCCAGCGGCCAGAAAAGGGCCATCATGTGTACCTAAAAACATCGGCCCTAAATCATCATGTGTGTCCATGGTGTGAGCGGCAGTGGTCCGTAACCGGAGCAGATGTGTCATTGTGGCCTTGATTCCCTACCAATTACTTACCCAAGTGTAACTCAACGGGTTGGTTCAATATTGTGGCAAACAGGGCGATACTTTGCGATGCTATGGCTGGAAGCATTGTTTCTCAACCTAAATGAACAGTAGAGTATGTCGGGCTTCCTCGTTTTCAATCAGCTCTTTTTGAGTCCCTGTAGCAGCATGGAGGCATCCAGACAGTCCGCTTTTAAGGCACCGAATAACTACCATCAAACCCTCATTCTCTGAGTTCAAACTGGCCATTAGTACCCATTAGCTTTAAGCTCTAGAACCATGTGGGCGAGTCACAATTCTAAATAGAAGTGGCAAGGATCGTGGTGGAGAGGCTCTCACCTGGGCTTCCCGGAACAGAAATGACAAGTTGTGGGGTTATGTATTTTTCGACAACCCAAGGGCGTCTGCTTAGTACAGTGACTGTATAAGAGGAAGCGTTTGATGGATTATTATAAGAAACTCTCCAGAGACATCAAAGACTTCATCAAGCTTGTTAAACTCAACATCTTTCACTACGAACGAGCCACAACAGGCGGAATCCATTCCGGCTTCCGTTACCTCTACAAAGACACCCAGCGCAGACATGACTCCCGTTCCCGATGTCGTTCAAGACCCCGAATCTGCGTCAAGCTCGATTCGGGGAGACGTTGAGACAGACCGAGGGGCATGGCTGTGTGTTTTGGGGTCATTGTTGTTCCTTGTTCCCTCCTTCGGTAAGTTGTCATCCTCCCGGCACGACACTGTGTTACTGATACTAGACCCTTAGGTTTCATGGCATCTCTGGGGACGGTCCAGTCCCATCTCAGCCTGAATCAGCTCAGTGACTATTCCGTGGGCGAAGTTGGATGGATCAGTGGAGTGTACCTCTTCCTTTCCCTCATCTCCAACTTCCAGATTGGGTCCATCTTAGATCGCTATGGACCTCGGATTCTGGGTCCCATAGGAGGAGTCCTTACCACCACCACATTCTTGCTCATGGCAGAGTGCAAGACATACTGGCAGTTCATGCTCTGTTTTGGTGTCTTTGGCAGCATCGGCGCTGGAATCGATGCCGTCACGGCCGTTGGCGTTGTCGGCAAGATCTTCGTTCGTCGCCGCGGTCTAGCCATCGGCATCGCAGTCATGGGGACCTCGATCGGGTCGGTCATCTTCCCCATCATGCTTCGATATACCCTTCCCAGTCTGGGGTGGGCGTGGTCTATGAGGGTTGTGGCCTTGGTCGTTGCACTTGTCACCTCACTTGGTGTGCTTTGCTTTCTCCCCTTTACTCGGCTCGTCTCAACTCAGCAAGACGAGAAGGCCCCAAAACCCGCCGCCTTCGACTTGTCAGCTTTCCGTTCTCCGGCGTTCAGTTTTGTTGCCGCAGGCGTCTTCATGGTTGAATTCGTTGTTTTTGGCATCGGTGGCTTGCTACCAACCATATCGACGGGAGCAGGCTTTTCGGCCGAGGATGGCTATACTCTGCTCTCCATTTTGGGAGCTTGTTCCTGCCTTGGACGGTTCACACTGGGCCTTGTCGGCCATCACCTTGGGCCATTGAACTCGATGCTTGTCGTCTTGGTTGTTACTGCCGTCTTTATGGCAACCATCCTTATCCCTTTCAGTACTACGTCAGCCGTGATGCTGTACGTCTTCACTGCTCTGTGGGGTTTCTGTTCAGGGTCCTTTTACGCGCTTTCTCCAGGTATGTCCGCCTCGAGATGATGGTTGATTAAACTAACAGCGTCTAGTATGCATTGGTAAGACATGTCATGTTCAAGACTATGCGAGATATTATGGTAATGCTCATTTCCCAACTACGTCCGTTACTGGCTGAGCTTGCACTGATACGTTTGCCAGGCTCTACAAACTCCGCTGTCGCCTTTGCATTACTGATAGCCATCCCCTTAAGTGGGATTATGCTTGAAAGCTTGGGTGCACAGCCATTGGCGTGTGTTTTTCTGGCAATCATCTTCCTCGCGGGTCTTTGCATCTTTGCTGCGCGAGCGTTGCTCATTGGAAAGCTGGTTGACTTCCACACGAAGACGTAACCTCGCTTCATTATGGATTTCGCGGTCTTATCGGAGAAAATAATTTGAGGAAAGTCTCTACGAGGAGGGATAAAAACAGTTGGGCTAAAAGCAATTAGGCTATCGTAATGGCAGTTGTGGACCTAATAACAGACCTAATGATGGGTTATAGTAGATAGACTTATGGATCACGATGCTTCTTTCTTTTCAACCTCACTCGTCGCCCGTGGCGAACTCGCCAGCCCAGATCTTGTCGCTGAGCGCCTTGTTTGGGGTAAAGAAGGGCTTAAGATCAGCCCGCTTCCGCAAGAGGAGGTCAACAACCATTCGAGCAAAGACAGTCTCACCAGCCGTGTTGAGGTGCGTCTTGTCTCCGTCGCTGAGATCGTAGTACGTCGCGTTGTCCGAGCCGATGGCATTAACATAGTCGGTGCTCGCAACGTTCAGGTCCAGCCACTTGATGCCAACCTCCTCGGCGGTTTCGATGGCTGCTTGACGCCACTCCTCCAAGTTTTGGATGACGGAGCCCCCGCTGAAGCGACGGCGAGTCAACGAAGTAACGATAATCTATCATGAAAATTAGCTCAGGGCAAATAGCACCAGGCAAGCATGTAGACTCACGGGGGTTCCGCCAGCCTTCGTGACGTCGGCACTGAGGCTTGTAAGGTTAGACTTGTATTCGTCCAGATTCATGACCTTTTGGTCGTTGTGGCCGAATTGAATGGTCACAATCGGGCTAAAGTCTCCCAGTTGGTCCTCGGTGCCTTTGAGCACCGCCTCCCATCGACCGTTCGCCTTGAAGGTGACGGTGGTCGCGCCGCTCTTGGCGGGATTGATGCCGGCTGCTGGTGCTTTCAGGTATCGCAGAAATCCATCTCCCCATCCGCCATTCACCGCGACAGTAGAGTCTCCGGTGAGGATGAAGTACGGAGGCTTCTCGGCCTTAGCCTGGGGAGCTGCCCGAGCTTGGCTCACGACCGCTGCAGCAGTGAGAAGGGCTTGAAGGAACTTCATCTTGGTCTCAGTTAGGAAGTTATCGGCGAGGGGAAGAAGGTTGAACCAAGACGTAGGCGTGATTGACTTTCGGGGCGGTTCGTGTCCTTATTTATCCCGAGTCCTACTCCAGATGCGCCATCTCATGCACAATACCTCGTTCCTCGCAGCCAAGATGCGTATAAGCTCGGGCATTGCTTTAGCGAGAACGGTACGACCGAAAACAAAATGCACAATCCCTTGGTCCGAACCAGACGCGTTTCCACCAATGGCCTGTGGTGCACGACCTGGCCTATATAGCACCACATACAAAACGCCATCAACCTTGTCGAGAAGGTGCACTGCTAGCGTCAATGCAAATCAAGACGGCTTTGAACAGCGAAATGCATTACGACTCGTGAGCGTTTGTCTGGCCAGAGTCAATGACGATTGTCCCGCTCCAGGCCGTTGTTCTCACATCTTGCATCAGCTTCAAGACACGTCAGCTTTTTTTTCCTCGTGGAGCTTCAAGATTGCATCCATCACCAACACTCACTCTCCCAGTCTCCTTTGGTGTTTTCCGGGCTCTATCCTCCGTGTTGCGAAGGGATTCGACCGAGGCCCGCTCGCGCTTCGGGGGTTTGTTCGCCCGAGGTCAATTCTGTACGGCAACATCGGGAAACTAACTCAAAATGATCCCCTTAATGCTGATCGTTGAAAAACATGCCCCGCACTGATGTTCATTGATGGGATATTTCTGGTCTTCTCCGCGAAAAGAGGTTTTCTTGGCGGTGCGCCTGCCTCGTACAGCTGGCAGTAAACGGCTTTGAGCTGTGTGTGGACTATCCGCAGACGAAAACAACGTGTCCATGGCGTGTCATTGGCCGGTTGTGGGTTTCATTTCGCCTGAAAGGTTGCACCAGACGAGAACCTCAGCGGTGAAGAGATGAGGGGTCACATTGTACGAGAGTTTGACCAAGTGCTGCATTATTCGTAGACTTTTCCCTGCCTAGTCCTGAACCTTCACATCGTACTCAATATCCGTCCTTATTATGTACTTCGCGCCCTTCCTTACTCCCGTCCCTTCGTGCAACAACGCCCCATTGGACTCGCCGTGTGGGAACATGGCCACGGCTCCCATCACAGGCCGCACAGGGTATGCGTTGAGTGTGCCCTCCTGCGCCGCTGGCATGAAGAAAGTCGTTTCACCTCCCTCGAACTCGTCGTTCAGATACAACAAGAAGGTGAACATGGAGCTCTGTTTTTTTCCTTCGGGCGAAACATCGTAGACGTATGTGTCGTCGGGGAGAATCCCGGAAGGTGGCCACGCGCCGTCAATGTGGCATCGGTATTCGGCGCCAGGGACATATCGGTAGACGCGGAAACGTCGGTTGATGCCTCGGGCTAAGCGGCCATTGACGGACGGAGGTACGAAGGGGGAGATGCGCGACCAGAGCATGTCGTGGAAAGTGGTGTCGACAACCCAGTAGAAGTTGTGCGCCAGGATGCTGACATCTCCGTCCTCGCGGAGGGGTGCATCGGGCATGAAGTTGACTGACTCGCCGGCAGCAATGATTGCCTTGCACTCGGCGGGAGAGAGGACATCCTTGGCAAGGCCGAGGCCGGGGACGGTGGGATGGGGAGTGTATGTTATGGACGGGCCGTTCGGGGCGAGTGGGACGGCGTTCGGGGCGGAGGTGTAGAGGACGGCGGGGTGGTGATTCGGAGGCTTTCGGAGGGGTCCGGGGGTTGTTTCGATGATGCGCAGAGCGGTAGAGGGTGAGGCCGGCGCCAGATCCAAGATGGACCCGTCCAGGACGGAGGCGTGGACTTGCTCCGGCGGCGTCGGAGGGCGAAGGTCCCAGATCGACTGGAAGGCGATGGGAGAGGAGGAGTAGACGGCTTTCGGGTTGGTATCGATCGGGGTGCTGACTCGCAGGACCGCATCGAGGACACGGAGGAGTTCATTTTCCTTTGGGCTGCGCTCGACGGTGACATGGTCGACCGAGTCAGGCTGCGTCGAGAGGCCGCTGACGACGTCAAGATCGCGCACCCAGCGACACAAGGCTCCGATCTTGGGTTCTTCGCCTCGGATTCTCATCTCGGCGAGCAGGATCTTTGCGTCAAGATATTTCTCGTCGACGAGGGCGCCGGTGATTCGTGCGGTAAGGTTCGCGCCCTCGGCCGTGTTGACGCCAGTGGTGCAGGCCTGGCGGAAGTCGTAGGCGGCGACTCGGAGGTCTTTGCATTGTTTCGACTTGATCAGGCCGGGGTATTGCGCGAGCGACACGAGAGTCTCAATGGTGATGTCGAGCTCCTCGTCCGAGACGATCGTCTTGAGGTGTTTGGGCTCGAGAGCGGCGCCATCGGGGGGCGGCGTGAGGGCGGCGGCCTTGGGGAGTTTCTGAGGGAGGTCGACTTGGGCGTTTCGCTTGCGCTTGGCAGACTTGGACTTGGCCATGATTGCAATTGTCTGGACGATTGCAAGTTGTAGCTTGTGTGTGTAAGTTGCTTGTGGGGGATTTTGGAGTTTTGGTTACCTTATCCACATCGTACGTCGCTGGTGGGGCAAATTCGCAAGTGGCGTCCCGGAAGATAGAATCCCCGGCGATTCACCCCGCACTCTGGAGGGTCTAGGGTAGCCTCCACCTCAACAGATGTGATTGATCATGGTGTGCGCAGGGAAAACATCGAGGTTGAGCGGAAGATGCCCGTCCAAGGTCAAGTGAGCCAGGATCTTTGTTAAGGAAATTATGGCTTCATTCTTAATCTAACTAGCCGCTGTAAGTGGGTATTTGTCCCATGAAAGCTACCCCATCCAGGCATCTCTACCAATAAGTCCAATCTCTCTACACGACGGCAGAAAAAAAAATGGTTTGGCTGGCATTAACTGATCTACAAAACATAACGGAATTGAGGGTTCTGTCGGATTATTAGTCTCGTTCTGTGTATTATATATGAGAGAAAACCTACCTCAAAGTCGGTGCGATCAACAACCTCTTCTATAGTCGTTGCGGCATCACCAACAGCAGCCGCTGCTTCATCTCGTTGCTTGTTGCGGGAAATCAACAGCATACGCAAGATGATGGCAACCACCATTTGCGTGCAGGAGCATGCAAGAATGACTATGCAGCCAGTCGGGTACAGGGGCGACTCCTCGGCAAGGAACGCATGAGGGCCAATAATGTTGCCCACACAGTACGCTGTGAAAACAATGGCCGACGCCGTGATACGCTTGGTGTAACCTCCCAAGTTGGTCGCGGGCATTTGCAGGGCAAGAACCAGGGATGCCACAAAGGATCCAACAATGTAGTATCCAAAGAGGACGCCAATCTTGTGGTGTTCTCGGTCCAGCTTCCACATCAGAGACGTGCCGATGATGGTGGGAACCAAGTAGAGCGCCATGACGATGGTGCGCGAGTTGGGGAGCTTTGAAGCAAGGAATGTTCCCGAAAGAATCCAGAATACCTGGAAAGCGCCCTGCGGAATGCCCAATGCAGTCGTGAGCAACGGGTCCTTGACAAGACCTTTAATGATGAGTTTGCCGAAGTTGGCAATGCCGCCGTTGATGACCTCGTTTAACAGCATGAACAGAGTCAGCAGCCACACCTGCGGGTCCAGGAACGCCTCCTTAATCTGGTACCACTTGATGGACTTGTTGAGGACGCCAGTCTGGGCGAGTTTCGCTCGTCCGATCAACAGGGCCTTCTCCTCGAGGCTGAAGTTCCTGGCAGACATGATGCTATCTGGCAAGAATGCGAGCAGAACAAAGGCCCAGAGAATCGTGGCTGCACCGCATGTAAGGAAGACGGCCTTCCAGACGGGGAACGAATCGATCTGGCCGATGCCATAGCTGAGAAGGCCACCGATCATAGAGCCGAATCCGTTGCAGCAGTAGAAAATGCCGGCTCGGAAGGGTTGCTCGGATCGAACATACCTGCATGATACGTCATCAGGTTAGTATGGAAACACAAGGTAGGTTGCTGTCACAGGGCATTCCACTAACCACATGGAAACCATCATCATGAAGCAGGTGGTAATGGGCGCCTCGAAGAGACCCAGGAAGAACCGGCAAGCAGCCAGACCGCCAAAGTTGCTGCAAGCTGCCGTGAGCATCAGGACAGAGCCCCATGAGATGACACAACCAGCGACAACCTTGCCCATGAGCGTCTTCTGGGCGAGGTAGACCCAAGGGTACTCGGCGCCGAGGTATGCAAAGTAGAATATGCTTGCAAACCACGAGTATTGACCCTGGGTAACGCTGGTGCTGGTAAACAGGTCAAACACAGCCGCATAGGACATGGCCTGCTTGTCGATGTACTGAAGCACATAGGTTCCGGCTAACAGGGGCAGCACGACCAAATCAATCTTGCGGACGAGACGGCGGTTTTTCTCCTTGTCGTCGAGAAGCTCCTGGAGATATTCATTGCTGAAGTTGTGCTCGCGGAGGAATTCTTCGGCGGCATCGACGCTGTCGACCTCGCCAAGGGCGATTGACTCGGCCTTTGCGGCATAGGTCTCGTTCTTCTCGGGGTCGGTGCCGCCTTTGTAGTCTGCTTCGGTTCCCATCGTGGCGGATTGACGAAATACAACAGACAGGGCCGGGGAAAAGAGTTGGAAGTCGACTGAATGTCAAGTGTTTCGTTGAGCGCGGCAGGCGAGATGGATTCATCCAAGTGAGGAGCCCATCCCCGCGATATTTAAGCCTGGCCAGCGAGACGGCGATCACCAACAACCGAGTCAGGGCCTATCTTGGAGCTACAAGCACCTAGATACGCCAGGGGTTGACGTGCAGGGAAGATAGTCAAGGGGCCATCTTTCACAACTCATCCTGTGCACAGGAGATATGCTTGTGTGGGGTATGAGAATCATGGCCGACCCGGGACTAGAAGTAGGATACTATCATCAAGAGCCCAGTTATTCTCAGTGTCGACGCTCCCTTACTTTTCTTCCCAGTTCGCCGCTTGCGAGTCAAGACCGAGATAGCGAGCTCCGTCGCCCCATGATCGGGACCCAGATCTATCCCCGGTGAACCACCAACCCGGTCGGTAGATTTAGCGCCGCGCCTCTCTCCAGAGAGATAAAGCCGGGGAGCGTCGGTCGACAATGAGCCCACGGACCATGGCCCCTCTCCCTTATCTCGGCTTTAACCCCGCATCGTTGAGCCTGACGCCCTTGAGATACTGCTTGTATGTGTGCTTAATACAGAGCCTTGGGCCGACTATCGAATTTCCGTCACATATCTGTCTCCGGCTGCCCAATCAGAACCATGGCTGCAACAACAGAACCCGAGCGTCCTACCGTCAAGCTGGCCCAGGGGACCGTGGTTGGTCTCACTCTTAGCGATGACCTCCCGCGTCCCGTCCAGGCATTCCGCGGCATCCCATATGCGCTGCCGCCGACAGGGGATCGCAGATTCCGCCCTGCCGTCAAGGTTGAGCCATCTACCGATGTCATTGACGCGGTAGCATACGGACCGTCCGGCCCAGGGAAGCAGCTTCTTCCCGGGGGACCGCCCATTGTATACAGCGAGGATTGCCTGACTGCAAATGTATTCAAGCAACCCCCAAGCGGCTCTGAAGCCGGTAAGCCCCTGCCGGTTGCCGTTTACATCCATGGAGGAGCTTTCAACCGTGGCACTGCCTCGATGCACAACACTGCGTCCATGGTTGCGTGGTCCGAGGAGCCGTTTATTGCCGTTTCGTTCAACTACCGCATCGGAGCTCTTGGCTTCTTGCCATCTTCGGCGAGTGCCAAGGAGGGCATTCTCAACCTCGGCCTGAGGGATCAGATCCTCCTGTTCGAATGGGTACAAGAGAATATCCAGCTTTTCGGTGGTGATCCAGAAAACGTCACCTTGATCGGTCTGTCCGCCGGAGCCCATTCTGTTAGTACTTCCACCACGCACGCAACCTGCACCCAAGTAGCTGACCAACGCCTCAGATTGGGCACCATATGATGCATTTCGAAGAAAACCGCCGTCCTCTCTTCAACAAGGTCGTCATTGAATCCGGCGCACCGACTTCACGCGCTGTCCGACCATACGATGCGCCAATCCACGAACAACAGTTCAAGGACTTTTTGCAAGAAACTGGCTGCCCTGACAACATTTCACATGAGGAAATCTTCTCTTACCTGAGGGCTCAGCCCACTGACAAGATCACTGCCGCTCAGACAACTGTTTTCGACAAATACAACCCGTCGCTTCGGTGGGCATTCCAGCCTGTCATTGACGGCCAGATCATTGCGCGACCACCGCTGGAGACATGGCGTCAGGGCAAGTGGCACAAGGTTCCCATCATGACCGGCTTCACCAGGAACGAGGGTTCTCTATACGTCAACAAGCAGTTGTCCGAGTCTTCGGGGTTTCTTGAGTTCTTCTCTGAACTTCTGCCTCTCCTCTCCGCCAAAGACATGGAAACAATCGACAAGTTGTACCCCGACCCTGCAACACATGCCGACTCGCCATACAAGGAAACCAGAGACGGAGTCGGCGCACAATACAAGCGCATAGAGAGGGCATACGGCCATTACGCGTATGTTGCTCCAGTTCGACAGACAGCCGAGTTTGCTGTGGCATCCACGTCTTTGCCTGTGTATGTCTACCACTGGGCACAAAGAAGCTCAGTTCTAGATGGAGCTCGCCACGGCGACAATATGAGATACGAGGTGTGTGACCCCAAGGTGACCAGCATATCTCCCACGCAGAAGACGCTGTGCAGGACCTTGAATGCATACATCACTAGTTTCATTACCAAGGGCGATCCCAATGCCGTGCAAGGAGAAATGGCCGATCGACCCAAATGGGAGGTATATACCAAGAAAGCGCCCAAGGCCATGGTCTTTGGGGAGAAGAATGAAGAGTTGGTTGGAGGCGTTGCTGGTGTACCGTCTGAACTGGTGGCGGATGATTGGGGCAGAAAAGAGTCCGAATTCTGGTGGAGTAAGGTAGATATATCTCAACAGTAACTATAGAGTCCCGAGTTTCTCACCAGGCTCTGGGAACTGGACGAAGAAAGGTTTTATGAGTACTGCAAGCAGAATGCAAAACTAGACTCAAAAATGCTACAAAAATCCATCGCTTAAAGCCTTGACTTTTTACCTCGCTTCCAATCGTTGACAATGAAGGCTGGCGTGATATCAGAGACTTTGACACAGCCAGTTAGCGCCATTGTGCGTCTGAATTCCTCCATTAAGATGCGCATGGCCAGCTCCACGCCTCTTTGACCGTCGTACTGAGCAACCGCGTTAGTTCATGTGCGTTTGGGTAAATTATCATGTCTTCAGATTCGACGGCATCACTTACAGCAAGCCCCCAAAGAGACGGTCGAGCCACCCAGACAAAGTCTGCACCTAGCGCCAGGGCCTTCACAAGAGTATTAGTGACGTACTTGGTGCCGAGAACCTGTCAGTCTCACCTTGAAAATATCGGTTCCTTTGCGGATCCCTCCGTCGACATGGACGGGTACCCGACCCTTGGCAGCGGCCACGATTTCGGGTAGCACTTCAGCTGTTGTGACCACTCCGTCCAGCTGTCTCCCACCATGGTTTGAGACGATGATTCCGTCCACTCCATGTTTGATGGCTAATTCGGTATCCTCGCTGGTGAGAACTAGATAAAATGTTCAATATGGGACACATTTGGCAGGATATGGTGCGTAACATACCTCCTTTGACAAATATTTTCAGGTTCGTAATAGAGCGAAGCCAAGCGATATGTTTATCCCACTCGAGGCGAGAATCTATCGAGGTCAGGTAATGCCAACAAAACGCTCCAAGAAAGACGACCCAGATAGACTAGACTGACCGTTAAGATAGCCGCTTTGAGCACCAGCTGCTGGGGCCTTACTTATGTTACCAGCCGCAGAGCCGCCGGCCTTGTTGTTCTCCACATCCATGGGAAGCATGAAGCCCTCGCGGTCAAAGTTCTCGAACCAGACATGATCCGGAATGCGAAACCTGTTGCGGACCTCGTTTCTTCTCTTACCATGCACTGGAGCATCGAGTGTGACGGCAAGCGCCCTGAATCCAGCCTTCTCAGCTCTTTTCACTAGTTGCTCTGTGATTTTGTGGTCCCTGAAGATATAGAGTTGCATGATGTAGGGCACCTCCGCCGCCCGTGGTGCGATGATGTCTTCCAGAGTCGCCGTTGCAAATGTAGACACGCCCAAGGGCAAGTTTAAAGCTGCAGCAGCCTTGGAAGTCGCCACTTCTCCGTCTGGATAGCAGAGCTTTTGCATCGATGCGGGCCCGATGGAGAAGGGATATGGAATCTAGACAACGAAACATACTTAGTTCACGGTGCTGAAACGTTTGCTGCCGTGTAGCTACGTAGGTAGTGTCGTACCGATGATCCCAATAGTTCACTAGAGGTGTCCAAGAGTTCAACATTACGCATCACCCGGGGCCGGATACGATACTGAGACCAAGCTTCCTCGTTTTCTTTCACCGTCTGGCAATCATCTGCTCCCTCGTTGACGAAGCCTGCATACGTGAGACACGACTTGCTTAGCCTGGATGAACCCCTCACAGTCGAAAGAGATGGTACATACCTCGGACCATCTTACTCATTTTGAGAGACGCGGCAACCTCCAGGTCGCGAATGCATTGGATATCCAACGAAGCCATGGTGACAACTATACCACTTTCACCGACGAGGCTTCCGTAAGACAAGCGGTTTCTTACCTGCGTCGAGATTGGCTGACTGTGAGTGAATATCTTCGGTACTGGTTGCGACACTCTTCTCGCAGTCACAGAGCTAGGTGATGAAGATCCGATTCTCTATTAATGACGGCATTAAGCCGACGCAAAATCGAAGATGGGGATGACTCGGAGAAGTAGGCTTTCGCAGCATCTTGGACCGAATTGAGTGGGTCTTTCGGTTGACATTGCTCCGAGGCACATAGAATACTCGTCGACAGCGGCGACGATATACTCTGGAATCACAAAGTCGCACTCAATGTTATAGTGCTCAACGAGTCATTCCCCAAGTTTCCTACAAAGCCTGCCCGTTTAGGGCCATTTGTCACCCAACACAAAGAGTAATGTCATGTCGCTTCATTACCATCTCGAAGCCATGTGGGCCGTATAAGTCGGTGTTTTGATCGACTTCGTTCCAGAATATTATCAGCGTATTTAGAATACACTCAAGTGTCGGGAATTTGATCAAGGAGTCGGTCAAGGTCCTCGAGAGCCAGGTTCTCTGGGTTTCTAAGATCATACAAGATCCAGACACAAGAGAAGGCCACATGGAAGTTGTCCAAGTGTGCGCATCTGCGGGTAGGCATTCGATGTTTTCCAGACATAACTCAATGCAGGGCTCAACTTTGGCAATGAGTCCTATGGTGGGTGGTTAGGGGCCGTGGAATGCTGTATACAGGTATATGAGAAGTGATTGCTGGTATATTCGGCCCGCTAATTGATACCCCAAATTTGAGTCGTCTTCTTCTCCGTACCAGGAGGTGATTTCTGACAGAAGCGTTGAATATGTGGCTTCGAGTCCAGCGGTGAGGTACTGTTCCTGGTGCCATCGTTGTTGAGCTAGAGTATGGATGCGAGGGATCAATGCGAAAAGGAAGTGTGCACGGCCAAACATGAAGCCATAGATGGGGCTACCCTTGTTAAGCGTCGTCAACGAGCCAGCGAGTCTGTTATCGCCTGCGTTCCAATCGAGGGGCTTGAGTCCGAATCCGAATCCGATATGGGAGACAATGGCGAGGTACTGGTACTGCTCGGTGCAGAAGCCGAGGATGTCTTGGTCGTAGATTCTCCAGTGCTTTTGCATTTCCGAGATCATCCACTTGAGAGCACGCAGGTGGTGGTACAGTGAGCCTTGGGTGTTGGCGTTGAGCACCTGGTATTTTCAGTGACAGATTCAGAGATCTAGTGAGTAGAAGCTGCTGACCTCGTATTGGCAGAGGGCTAGAGAGGTTGCGACGACCAGAATGCGGTCCACGGCAGAGCAAGATTTCCATCTGGTAATGGCGTGTATCAAGCCCCGGAGGGCGACGACATAATGGTCTAACGACGAGTCAGTGGATGATGAGTGAATATACGAGACGTGACACGAGCTTATGGCCAGGATCGCATGCTGCAGACCATCGCAACCGGCGGCCATGCGGACGTTGTACGTTAGATATGCATTCTCGGGGTAGACTCTGCTGGCCATCTGCAGGGAGGTGACATTTGCAAAGTGTTGGAACAAGAGACCGTTCCGCTGGTTTCGAAATAGAGGTGGCAAAGTGGTAGGGTAGTGGATGATGGCTGGAGAAAGGCATCCTTCCGAGTCTGAGTTGACCGATACCGACTCGGACCCGGGTTCATCGGGGCTCGAGTCGGTCTGGTCCCGGAGGCTGCTCGGCGCCGGCCAGTGACAGAGCAGTTGATTCCGGACGCAGCCGGCGCAAACAGGTCGGATCTCATCGCACTTTTTGTGCCGTCGGCGACAGGTGAAGCACCCGGTTTTGGACCTGGGGACGAGCGCCACCCCGGTCTGTGTCTGAGCCTGGCCCTGCTGGTTGTTCCTCGGAGGCGACATTCCACGAGAGATTGACGAGGGAGACGCCGAATGGCGGAGATGGCTCGGGGGTTCAAACCGTCCAACAAGTGGAAACTCACCAGACAACTCAGATGGGATGCAGAATGGACAACGGCGACGAGAGCGGCGAGCTGCAACACAACTCCCAAAATGGGCTGATGCCGATTAGATAAACGCGACAGCGCTAGACGGGCCAGGGTTCAGATAACCGCGGGAGCACTAGTCAGAGAGTATGCAGTCTAGTCAGACACTCAGACTATGCCTCTGTGGGAGACACGACGCTGGAGAGGGAATAATCTAGCCATTCACGCCACCTTGTCAAGCGTCACGGTCCACGCCATCGTCTGATGGGATCCACTCCAGCTCGAAATAGGGACTTGGATGTCTTGGGTGGTGTCTTTGGAACTGGACATGGAGTCGAAAGACAGTCAAGTTGAAAGCCAGACATATATAAAGGGTATTGCATCTTCATAATCATCTCGGTTTCTTCTCATCACTCAGCATTCTCACCTTTCTCTGCCCTTCCCACTTCAGCTTGTCTCTTACCAACAAACCAGCTCATAATCTATGAAAAAGAATGGCCACCAAAACTGGAGAGCAGCTCTCGGAGAAAGTCCTCGAGCTTCTCAACATGGAGGAGTAATATGCCGTCGGCGCATTCGGCTCCCTCCCCGGCTTCATGGTGTCCGGCAAGGGCTCGACTCTTGTGGTACGTGACACTCTGCACCGACTTGATACTTCTCAAGCATGGCAATTCCCCAGGTTAATCATGTTTCGCTTCACCTGAACAGGACGTCGACGGCAAGGAGCTCATCGACTTCATATGCATGTTTAGCGCGACCAATCTCGGTCACTGCCACCCTAAGCTTGTCAAGGCTGTAACCGATTCGGTGCAAACCAGTGCGTCTTATCTCTCCAGTTAACGGTATCACATTCAATATTACGCCTTGTCTAACTATTTAATGTGTAGTCACCCTCGCTAACATGTCAACCCATTCTGCCGAGTGGCCCTTGGTTGCTAAGGCGCTCTGCACCCGACTCGGCTTCGACAAAGTCACCCCTATGTGCACCGGAGCAGAAGCTGCCGATACCGCTTGCAAGATTGCACGAAAATGGGGCATCACGTTTAAGGGCATTGCTCCTGAGGATGTCCTCGTTCTCGGCACTTCTGAGAACTATCATGGTCTCACAGCCGGGATCTGGCCCATCATGGAGCCCTTGGACCAGCACGGTGCGTTACTCTCCACTCTCCCCTAACTACGCATTCCCTAACAGTCGATAGAGTATGGTGTTTTCAGCAAAAACATCACCAACGTCCATCCTGGCACTGGAAAGGTCCTCCGCTACTTGCATGTTGAGGATTTCGAGGCTGTCCTAAGTGAATATCACGGCCGGGTCGCTGCTGTTATCATGGAGTGTTTTCACGGCATGGCACCGTATGTTGACATCACTCCCATTTCTTTCAGTAACTCCAAGCTAATAGCCCGCAGTACCTTCGAGGAGGAGCTCGAGTTTGCCAAGGGTGTTCGACAACTGTGCAAGAAATACAACGTTCTCTTCATCTCCGACGAGGTGCGCCAGGGTGCTGGAAAGACTGGAAAGTTCCTTAGCTCTGAGTGGATGGGCCCCGAGAACAAGCCTGATATGGTCACCATGGGCAAATCCATCAGCGGAGGAGCCTACCCGGCCTCCTTTGTCCTCGGGAGCAACGAGGTGATGACTCTCGTCAAGCCATACCAGTCGGCTAGCAGTTTCGCCATGGCCCCTCAGGCCAATGCCGCCGTCCTCGCGACCTTGAGTGTCATCGATGAGGAGAATCTTCTTGAGCGAGCTTTGATGATCCAGGCTAAGTGGAAGGAGGAGACTTCGACCTGGAAGCACCCATTTGTCAAGTACATCACATCACGAGGAGGAGACATGAACATTATCCTCGACCAGTCCTACGAGGGCGTGACTGCTCGGCGCGTCGCCAGACTTGCTTACCAAAAGAGTGCCTTGATGTACTCTCAGGTGGACCGTGTCCGGCTTGGAGTTGCCCTCACTATCACAGACGAGGAGCTGGAGAAGGGCATGGTCATTCTAAAGGAAACTTTGGATGAGATCCGCTCATACGCTGATATTCCAGGATCCAACCACAAGGCGGACGCATAGTGTGCTAACGATGTTGATTTGTACAGTACTTATCTTAAAACCTTGATTTAATATGGACTTGAACGAGCTGTTAAAAGAATTACTTGTCTCAAATAGAGATTGTGCGTGAGATATAATACAAAATTATACGAATTATCTTGTCCAGCTGGGTAGGGCTATCGCTGAAATTCTCTCAAGGAAATCCATACCTTAACGGTAACGGTGGAAAGTGGCATTCAATACGAAGCTTAAGCTGGGACCATTACGAGCCCGGCCGCAGATTCTCGTGTTGTTCCAAGTAAGGCAATGGTAGCCTACAACTGTCCTCTTCATTGATCAAGTTGGGCTTCTTGCATCTTGCGCAATCCACAAACACACGCCTTTACCGACGATACCATACCAAGGCGTCCGAGGAATCCGAGAATATAATGCAGTCCTTATCCATCTCCTTTTCCTCTCGTGTTAAGGTCGTTGAGTTCGTTCAGGCAATCCCGCCTCCCCTGTCCCAAGTCTTGGCGGACCTCGTATTGCTCCGCATCTGGAACTTAATTCCTTTTATCAGCAGTAACTCCGTGACCGGCATTCATGCGAACCCCTGAATAATTTCCGACCCGAATAGCTTTCGGCTAGCAGTACGATTCTGCATACGCCGTAGAAGACGCAGCAGATAGGTTCTATAAAGGACAAAAACTCACACTTTATAAAATGAACCACACCGCCTATCCACTCTCACTCAAACATCACCTGGTCATTTTTTCCACAACATGCTCTTCTCACATGTATGGGCCTGTTTGGCGGTGGTCACTGCGGCACACATGCCGGAGCACCGCCGGAGCTCAGAGAACGGCGTCCTAGCAGTGTCCTTGGCCGCATCCTCGGGGGAAACGACCCAGATTGAGGCGACAATTACCAACGTCGGAACCACAGACTTGAATCTGCTGAAGCTGGGCACAATTCTAGACGACAGACCTGTGAAGAAGCTGACGGTGGTTTCTGAAAGTGGTACGAATATAGTCTTCTCCTAATACTTCCAACGTGCTAATTGAAGCTGCAGGAAGGAAAGCCTTGTTTATGGGCATTGAGCTTAGCTTGTACCATGACCTCTTGAGCCAGGAGCACTTCAAAAAGCTATCCGCAGGGTCTTCCATTACTCGGGTTATTGATGTCAGGACCATGTTCGACCTTGAGCCAGGCACATACTCTGTTTCCGCAGAGGGCTCCCTCCCAATTGGACCCGCAGGGTCCATCCGTACTAAAGCGTCCCAGACTGTGGCGTCCTACAAGTCTAACGCCATCTCCATTACAATCGACAAGTCGTCAACGACAAATCTGGAGAAGGGCTGGTCAAAGCGTACCATGCTGCAAAGCAACTGCACAGCAGCGCATCACAAGGCAACCATCGACGGAATCCGGAACTGTGAGTCACTTGCCCGAGCTGCTGCTGCAGATGCTGCAGATGTGACCTCGGCGAGATTTGTCGAGTATTTCAAGTCCAACCAGACAAAGGATCGACAGCATGTTTCGGGCAGACTCTTAGCTGTTGCCGAGGAGTGCTCCTCCTCTAACAGTGGCGAGACCAGAGTCTTTTGTCAGGATGACGTTGGGTACTGTGAGAGCGACGGTCCGCTGCTGGCTTACACCACGTGGGTTAACGGCTATATTGTTATGTGTCCCCTGTTCTACGATACTCTTCCCCCTCTACCCAAACAGTGTCATAAGCAGGACCATGCCACAACGACAATCCATGAGATGACACACGCTCGACCTGTCTACCCTGAGGAAGTTGCCACGAACGACTATGCCTACGGGTATGAAAACAGTACGGCATTAGATCCCCTGTCGTGTTTATACAATGCTGATAACTACTCACTGTATTCAAATGGTGAGTAACTCGTGGGAATCTTTAGCTTGAGCATTCTAACCTGTTTTAGCTGTATATCTGGACTGTTAAGCTCAGTCACACGACATGGAACACTGTTTCAGTCATGCACACAGACATGTGAATGCGCACACACGTATATGCGTTTACACAAAGTGGGAAGAAGAGGGAGAGGGAAGAAGTGAATGTACAAGGGACTGCACATCTTCAAATTCCCTTCTATTGACTAATTCGGCCTGCGCCTGAAGTGAACTATTAGGATACAACAATAGTTGGATGAACTTACAATAAATGCAACTAGGCATCTATTAACTCGTTGCCTATGGTCGCATGATAAAGAGAAAGACTGAAATTGCCATTATTTGACTTGAATATCTCGCCACTCCCCCTCGTAATCTCCATCAACCTGCTGCACTAAGTATTTCCTCCTCCTTTCTATTTTGATACTTGCACCAATCAACTATCATCCATCCCGTATTGAGCGTGATGGAAGAAGAACCACCTCGTATGCACAAGCCACATCTCCCCGACAAGTGGGTTCTCCGACAGCAACTGGGATTGTAAATTTAGTCCGCCCCGCCAGCACTGCTACCTTTCCCAGGATCGTCATCGTTCAGGAGTAAAATGTATAAAATACCTGGTCTGCGTACCCAGATTTTGGCTGCTGTACACTGCCATTCATCCCATCGGAGCACGTTGCTTAAGGTAAAGATCGTTGACAAACACCGTCAACATGCTGCCCGCCATTCGACTCTTGTTCGCGGTCGCGTCCACGTCGTATCTAGCTACGGCTGCTACGCTTGATTTGCCCATTATTGTGAATAACGGATACGTGAGTGGAACAGGGAGAGCGAAGCGATGGACCTGAAATTGATTCCTTTCCCAGAAAGTCGTCGAGTTCGATATTGGTACACCGGCTAAGACGTATCGTCTTCTTTTCGATACTGGAAGCGCATCGTCGTGGGCTGTTGACGGCACTTGCACCACCTCATGTCCCAACGTGAGCGGGTAAGTGAATCTCATCTTCGCTTCCGTAACTATATGTCGTTGACGGCTGGTTAGTTATGATCGAACTGGCTATAACATCAACGCCTCAACCACCGGCCACTATACTGGCGCCTATGCGGACATTCCTTACTTGGGAGGCAGAACCGCCGGCCCGACGGTATCTGAAGTGTGGAAAGCTGATCACAATTCCCATCACTCGAGTCGATGGAGGATACGATGTGTGGCGTAGTTCGATTCTAGCCGTCAACGGAACGAGAACCGTCAACGGCACCGTGGTCGACATTGAGACGGACTTCGACATTGGCAACGTCGTCTTCGACACGGGCGCTGGGTCTATTACGCTCCCCGACGAAGAGAACCTCAAGGTCTATGAGTCGATCGGCATGAACTACACCGCTATCCTGGAAGGCGATCACATCCCCCTCTGCACTGAGTTCAATTCTTCGTGGTCGTTCTCGTTCAGCTTCGGTGACTACCGCGATCCGCAGGTGGTGACGCTGAGGGGCGATCAGCTCCGACGCCCGGGATTCGCATACAGAGACGATGCATGCTGGCCGCCTTTTGAGGGTGGTGGCACTCCTCGCTTCACCCTGATCGGCACTCCTTTCTTGAAGAACTTCTATACTGTATGGGACTATGGGTCTGAGGCGACAGAGACGGACGTCTCACAGTTCGAGCCGAAGCTGTCATTTGGAAAGCTCAAGTCAACAAAGTAAACCCAGGGTGAAATCTGCTCTGCCCACTTTGAATCGAGCACTCCGAAGCGCACAGGGAATAGAGGCTCTTTAGACTACATACACCATGTCGCCGACTTCAGCACGGTCTAGACTTATCTAACGAAGCTAGTGTCTGCCACAAAGAATTGCTTGCTATGGCTGTTAAGGAGAAGCCGCTACACCTACTTCTGGTAGCCGGGTCCGTCTACGAAGATCTGGCCTGGTGGAAGCCTGTCGCGGCTGTCGTATGTTTTGTTCCAGTATGGATTAGTCCTTTCACCGTCCTCATTATTGCCTCGGGCCTCGGGCCTCTTTGTTGTACAGCTTGATGAAAGTGAGGGCGTTCGGCCTTCAGGTAGATTATATCACATTGCACAGGCTATCAACATGCTCCCCCACATGACAAGCTTCCTAGATTCAAGAGTTTTCCAACGATAGATCTTTTGACCTCTCTGAACAGACCTTAATGCCTTCAAGAACCGCATTTCCCCTCATTTCTCATCATCCTAGATGAGATGTTTCCTATCCCTTCCTACGGACTGAATTCTGTATTTAGAGACCTTCATTTTCGTTAGGATAGATAGAAATCAAGAGTTTCTCTCCTAAGCAATCTCACTATCGAATGTGAGTTGGACTGGGCAAGATCTTCTTGAGGAAGTGGGTTGAGTCGAGCTTAATGTTTCACACTCTTGTCTTGAGCTGGTCGACATCTGAAGAATGAGAAGTCTGTTTAATCATGGCAAGAATAATTTAGCTATTTACTAAACTCCTCCTAACACCATGGTCTGCACTCTATAATGTAGTCCGCCAAAAAAACCGAGAAGTGCGTTGACTTTAGAGAGGGTAAAGGAAAAACTTGTTCTCGAGATCCGTCAAGTCTAGCATGGCAACATCCACCTTGACCTTGTGTGTCTCGCCACTGCCGTCAGTCTGCTCCACATAGCCCTCGCCATGATTGCCCAGAGTGGCCTGCTCTGCGATCCACTGACGACGCTCTTTGTTTCGCTTGGATAGAATGTACCTGATAGTGAGCAAGAGAATCGGTGTCATTGTGAAGCTGACAACAATCTGAGTAATCCAGGCACCATAGTACCGAGGGCCTCCAGCCTTCCACAACTGGGGAGAGATGATGTTCGAGATTCCGTACAGCACCATGAACATGGCGTTGCGAGTGAGCCGCTTCGTGTGGCCGGCACAGCTGGATGACAGCCAACCAAGTGAGATGATCCAGGTTTGCGCAAAGCAATTGGGAGGAAGCAGCAAACAGGCCAAGAGGGGAATGGTCTTATCCCAGGATATTGTCACCATTCCGATGCTGCTGGCAATGCATGGGATACACCAGAGTGTCGCCCAGAAGGCACTATAGCCGGGAAAGTAACGAATCAAAATCGAGGCGAAAATGCAAGCGACAATGGCAAAGCCACCAGAGGCAACCCAGACCAGTGTTGATCCAAGGTCAGATACACCAAGGTCGAGAAATAACAGACTCTGCTGGTAAGCAAGGTTGTTTGCGAGCATGAGAGTGAACCCAGCACCAGCAAAGAGCCAAGACACCGGATCCCTCAGCGCCTCGTCGAACTGATGTCTCTTGAATGTCTTCTGCTCAATGGAGCTTCTGGTCGAATTTTGGACGCGCTGGATAGTGTGGATCTTCTCCTCGGTCGAGAGAAACCAGGCCGTCGAAGGGTTGTTGGGGAACGCAAACCATGTTATTCCAGCCAGAAGAAGCGACATGCCGCCGGTGGTGATCATGAAGAACTTCCACGGGCTGACACTGACTTTGCTGAAGAGTAGCCCGTACGACACGAGGCCGGTAAACATGGGCGAACCGATGCAAGAGATGTAGAAAATCGGTTGCACGTGAAGGACCTCCTGCTGAGTGAAGAACATGTTCATGGTGATCTCGAGAGCGGGAAGCATCGACGACTCGACGAATCCAAGGAAGAATCGCAGTGGGATGAGAGCGCTATAGCTCGAGGCAACACAATGGAGACAGACAATTGCGGCCCAGGTGAAGATTGTTCCAGAGATATAAGTGCGGAGGTGCAGGCGCTGAATGAGAAAGTGGCCAGGGATTTGACCGATGATGTAGCCTGTGTTGCGCAATGAGAAACTGGGGAAAATTACATGTGTGTCTCGGTAGTATCTCACCTGTATAAAACAATGAGTTCAGGTTGTTGTACTCGGCGTTGTTGAGACCTGTGTCCTTAAACAAGCCCAAAAGGGTAGCTTGACCCAGTGTCGATTTGTCAACCTAGAGAGAATTAATTGGCGTCCTTCGACATGTATCCAGCCGCCTTCACAGCACCAATACGTACATAGAGCATAAAGTCAATGAAGGTGACCAATAGAAGAACATGAAAGTAAAGCTTCCGCTTGAGCTTCTTCAGCTTTTCCGGTGTCAACTCTCCAACATCAGCTCCGTGCTGTTCCATGAGCTGGAGGGTCTCATCGGCCGCTCTGCTGGAAATGATCGTCTGACCGCGAACTGAGCTGCTGGAGCGCCCGCTGGCGACCTCAGGGATCGGTTCCTTCTCGTTGCTCATCTTGGGTGATGGTCCGGACTGGCACGGATCTGATTGACACGGAACGTTACTAAGGACGTGCTGTGGTGTTGCGGGTCCGTCGGATCTGACGTAGGATTGCCCAGGATGTCACAGGGTGATGGCACTTGATGAAACATAGTTTTCTCAGCGAGATGCTGTCTTGTTTAGTATTCCTGGCTTTACGAGCTAAACCTGGCATTCTTCAGTGTATCTGATGCTCATTCATCGTTGAAAGAGGCATTCTACGGCGTTCACAATATCGAGCTGCGATGGCATCATCCGCCTTAAGGTGAAATCGTGGGCCTCTGGTGGAGCGGCTCCCGGCTCCCATCTCGCGATTTAAAACCCACGTCCGGCGTCTGATATCCGATCTGGGTTTAGACCTGGTTGTGTAGACACCGAGCCGCACGCTAGATCATGCACAGACCGTCCTTTGGATCTTGCTCCCTCGATCTCTTGCTCCCGTTTACCCGAATCGAAACGGCCTCGGTCGGTATCCGCGAGGAGTGAAGTCGGCCTTTGATCGACAGATTCTAGAGATCAACTTCTCGCGCTGCAAAGAGACCCATTTTGTCATGGTCTAGACCTGCAGTCTTCTCCGACCTTCCTACAGTGAACATTGGCAGGGAAGGATGTAAGCGGTACCAACAAGTTGAAGCTAAACCTCACTGGACTGTGATCTATGATACCTGTTCTAGATATCGCCTTCTTTACGCCTCTGGAGTGGATGCAGTTCAAGTACGTACGCTGCGTCCATGATGACTCCTCCCATAGCCCTGGGCCCCAATCACAATGTGCCTGTGACACAAGTGAGAGGCATCACGAACTCGCGACTGTGACCTTCATGACGGTTCGCAATCGCAAGATTCGGGTGGCGACAAGCGAATTTCACAACCGCCATGCCTTTCAACTGTCCGCAGTTTGTAATTCCCCCTCCAAGTAAAATATCTCGTCATGTTCTTATCGTAAAAGCCCTATCAGCACGGAAAACAAGTGACCATGCCGTTTCTAGAGCCCATTCCGGGCATCAGCGAGAACCGCTACCCCACTTAGACGCCGACAACATGGTAGTTCTATGTAAAAATGCGGCAACGGGCTGCCGAATTGTCGCGTGGTTGATCCACTGAGATGCATCTAGCCCGTTCACCTGAAGGCTTGCTTTGAATGATTCTCCGCCTCATGGCCCGTCGCCCGAGTTTCCCGTTGAATCAACGCAGAGCTAGGAGACACTCCAGTGGACTTGTTCAATCCCCTGTCGCCCAAGTCGGAAGCTCCATCCAGGGAAGGTCCATCAATCCGAGCTCCGTGGCCGCTATGCTCACGTCAATGGCGCTATCACCAAGAGATGTTGCTTGTACAGGCATCAGGTTACTCTTCGCGAGAGCCTCCAGCGTCATACTGTTCAACGCCCTCCACGTCCCCCGTGCCAGTGCCCATACTGGTCCCAAAGTCTTGAGCACTCCAGTGCTCAGCCGGAGACGATCGTGATACTGTTGCTGAAACCGGGATGGTCGCAGCGAGCAGTCTGAAAGCTGCACTATACCACTGAGGTGCAGACCGTCTAAGAAAAAGGGCGTGTGCTTCTCTACTGAATCTTGAAATGCAGCAAGGTTGCCAAGTCGCTTCGAGGCCTCAACAGCCCTGACCCCGTGCATAGATCTCGAGTACACTGGGAGCAGATGTGATTGGGGCATGACTTCTGTAGATGTTGGAATCAAGCCCACCAGGTCGCTTCGTGGGAAGTGCAAATACATCGCCGTGTATTGTATCAGCATCTGGGCCTGGAGTAGCATGTCGTCAACTTGACCGGAGATATTGGTAGGCTCGGTCTTTCCCAGGTCCAAGTAATGAGGCCAAGCAGCTAGGGCATTGTCGATGGCCTCAACCTGATCCCGGTGGATGTCATGGATCCAGGCTATGGCAAGAGCGCGTGCTAAGATGCGAACAGCCTCGATCCTGTAAGTGAAGGATGAGAAATGAAACTCTTCTTCTGCATAGATCCTTGAGTCGAACTGAGATAGGGTCATAGGTTCCATCATAAACGAACCTTCCACATACAGTGCCTCGTCGCAGGGAAGTGGAACGTCCGTTTCGATGGAAGAGGAGCGAAAGCTCGTCCGGCGCTGCAGGGCTGCCATAAAGCCGTCCGTAATATAGAGTTCCCACCATGTCCTCCTCAGGCTTTCCTCTAGCAAGGCAGATCCCCTACTGTGAATCCGAGAATAGTCTCTGCGGTACATGCCTATCTCGATTGCTAAAGACACGGCATTTGACAAGGCTGAGACCGATGCGGTAAATTCGCTGCGCGCGTGCAAGGCAATGGAGAACAGCAGCATGGCTTGCACTAGTTCGAATCTATGAGTTTCATCGTTCTGCGCCCTTTTGATGGCTCGTGAAGCATTGACTTGCAATGTCTCACTGCAGGCGGTGCCTGAAAAATGACAGCCGATGAGGTGAACCACAAGCCTGAGAAAGGACGGGTAACACTGTGAGAAGTAGAGGCTCCGGGGAACCAAGAAGGGGTGAGCAACATGGAAGTTGGCGTAGAACAAATTGACAAAGAGCTCGTCGTCTTCCACCATTTCATCCTCCAGATCAACGGGGGTGACATTGCAGGCCTGAACAATGCGAACATCGGCCTGATCCTGCACGGATCCGATATCCTGGTGACTCCAGTTGCTCCGACTGCCATTGATCTGGCTTTGGAACTCGTTCAAGGTTTCCTGGGGATCTGTCGAATCCCAGACAATCTGCTCAGGTTCGCTTTGGCCGATGTTGGGATGCAAGCCGCCGGGACTCACAAACGGTCGCATTCTTCTCGGATCCGAACCTGACTGCTTAAGATATGGATTCCGTCTCTTCAGGCCGCGACGAGACGGTTGGTAGTGACACTGCAATCCTGAAGATTTGCATCGTTGGCAGTCTGGCACGGCAGCATCGCACTTGACGTGCTTTCGTCGGCACTCGATGCAAGCGAGAGAGGTTGGCTTCTCGAGTCCTTCTTGGTCGGGAAAACCCGGTGATATTGACCCGGGAGGCATGATCTGGTGAATTGACAGGTTGAAAAGCTGGCACCGTCTTGTCTGATCGAGAATTTGACTTCGCTGGGTGGGTAAATAAACAAGGATCATCATGTACGAAGATGGGCATGTGGTGTGTCTGGGACCCCTGGCATCCTAGCTCAGCCGCAAATAGATAGAGTCAGTCAGTCCACCCACTCACTCATGCACGTTGTCCGCTTGGCTATATGATAAACGGCCCGATGATGCAACTCGGACGAAAGGACGCTACGGTATTGCCGGGCAGTGGGGCAGCATATGGAACGCAGCTACTTCAGAGATGGATACAGTGATGACATGAAGATATTTTGAAGTTCTAATTGACGTTTGTATTCAAATCAGGATGGAAATTGCCAGGGCGTGTGGTTGGTTCCTCACGACACGACACACTATAAACAGGTACAAAGTAGCCAAGATCAAATAGCACCAACTTCTACTCTGCCTGTACGTTCAACCCAAACTCGCACCACTCTATCTATAACGACCCAATCATGCTGTTTCGAGAATAAATGTATCAAAGCAGAATACATGAGATGTAATTCTCGTCCAATGGTGAAGCTTGTTCCAATCGCCGGCGATCATGCTTTCACTTTGTGTCCTTGCTCGTCGCTTCGGCGAACTTGGTCGAGTCAACACTGACAGTAGGAAGCCAGCCCTGGGGGTTCACGGCTTCTCCCGTTACCGCGATACCGTCTGCTGTGGAGTTGATACCAATTGTGATCTATGTTGTGTTAATTCTCGTTCATCTAAGATCAAAACGTTGGGACTCACATAGCCGACGAGACCGTCCTCAATGTTGTCTCCCAATTGACTAACGCTGATGACGGCGCTGTAGCCGTCCGAGCTGGCAGTTGAAAACAACCTATCCTCGCTGTTGGTGGTGCGATTCAGCGTCAACAAGTGCTCAGAGTATGGGCTGACGGCATAGACACGGTTGAGCAAATCCTCGTCGAAGAAGAGTTGACCGATATGTTGGACCTTGCTCTTCGAATAGGACGTCCCGTTGGTAATGTCGGTCTGGCCCGTGACATGGATATGAGTCGTGCGAGTGACGTAGTAGCCTGGGAATTTGGTGATGAATTCAATCATGCCGTTGGAGTCGGTGACTTGGATTCCTCGGAGGAAGGTCTCATTGTCCGTCGTTCCGTCGCTCTTCTTGCTGTACCCATCCAGAAGCTCGGAAGTATCAGGATCGATACCGGTGAACGACGAGTAAGACCCAGTGGCATTGCAGTTCCAAATCGTCAAAGCAGTCCCTTCGAGGGGATCGCACGTTTCAATGTCGATGACGCCAATGTCAAGGTAGAAGTCGATACCCTGCTGAGACTCTCGGAGATCGGTGCGGACAATCTCTCCATCGACGCTATTGAACCGTTAGCTTCCGTCCCCAGGAATCCCTTGTGCTATTTTCACTTACCCATACGGTCCCCAAATAGTGTCGGGAGCTAGAACGCACGTGTCGTTCTGAATCGTGGTGTAGTAGCTTCGTTCCGAAAGCCCTCCTCCATTGTACCCATTCTCGACTCGGCGTGCGTGCAGTCGGCTAGATCGTTTGGCAAGGATCTCTGCTCTCCGCTTCTCGATTACGGCGGCGCACTTGTCACTGCTGCGTCCAACCAAGCGAGCTTCTCTCTTGGCGATGTCGGCAGTGAGCCGCTCAGGGTGAGCAGTGACGCTCACCGACGCGATTGCGCCAAGGACAATGTTACTGAATTTCATTGCGTCAAAGGTGCTCGGTGCAGAAGCAAGACGAGAGGTTTTTGGAGAAGGAAGATGTCAGAAGCTGCGAGAGTGAGGACAGTTGGTTTGCTGAATGTGAGATGATTCCAATAAAAGCCAAAACATCGTCGGTCTCCTCCTTCTCTTTTGTAGCCAGCTGTTTACAGAAATGCCCCTGACGACTGACTTTTCTTCGCGCATTGACAACTATCTGGGGACTACGTGGATTGAATTACGCATGGCTGGCTGCGCCAAGGCGTAATGCCCAATACATCACGTCTCACTGGCTGACGTCCTCAATTGCCAGCCGTTACGAAAATGGAGAACTAAACGACGCGTCATGCCGTAGAATGGATACCTCCGAAGGTAACAGTAGCCAGGGGTTCCCGGGATTCCTACCTTTACTGGGTTTCATCACGACATGGTAGTCTTAGTGCCACGTCGGAGTTTGCCCCCCATTTGGAGCCACAGCGAAATCCTTGTGGTAATGAATACAATTGTATTCGTCACCTTATGCATTGCGGAAACACTTGGAGTCAAAATCGTAAGTTCAGAATAAGCATACAGTGTTGCTCGCTCGAAACAAGGCCCTCGTCGTCATCGGGGAAATACCGCGTGGAGACGTGGAGAGGTCCTTGCTCTTCTCCTTGTTGTCCTGGCTCGAACCAATGAGAACAGCGCAATGCTTCGGCAATGACGAAAAAGTAGTCGTGGAGCCCAAGTAACTACTTAGTTAACGTATGCGATTTAAGACAGTAATTAGATTAGACAACGATTGTAGCAATGATCTGCAGCCACGGCAACCCGCTTGTCGGGAAGGCTGGCTGAGCTACGTAAGCAATCTAAATCTGGTGAAAGCCCGGCGAAGATTGCCTACTAAAGTGTAACAGGCAGTTCGAACAGTCTTAGGGTGATAAATTACGAGACAGATGATTGCGCAGAGGGCGTTTGATCTGTAATGGTTTTGCTACATGGGGAACAAGATACCATTTAATTTTCTCGAATCAAAACGTTGTTTCGATACTAACAGCCGGGTGCGGAAAAGCTTTTACATCGAGTAGGAGATCTCCAACTTCCGCCACGGACTGATCAGCGTTCGTAAGAGCAGGGATGTGGAGCAAATGATCACTCGTCTTGCCTTTAGTTTTAGCGGCAATTCGCCGTCTCGCCAACCATTAGTTTCTCATACAAGCTCAAGCGTGGAGGCTGGGACATCAGCGATATGTACAATGGCTCGTGCCTAGCCTTTCGGTCTGCTAGGGATCAGGTTGCCCCTACATCTATAGCCAAACGCCAACCCGATAACGGCGATACAAAAAGCACACCAATCAAAAACAAGGTAACCACCAAGAGCACAACACCAATGTCTGCAACGCCGAGACGCCCTTGAGAGCCTTCCTCTAGATAGGCCCAGGATTCGTGCAATATCGTCACGGCCTGCTCATTTAGACACATAATGTGCAACGTAGCCAATTTCCATCATACTACCCTTCCCTCCATATGTTTTAGCATTTGGATAGCCGGGCTGTAGGAGATTTGTTAGCTATCATCTGACCAGAAAGGGAATGGAGACATACCCAGTAACCACCGACAGCAACATTCAGGATGACATAAAGCGGGCTCTGGCAGAGTGCCTTCCAGACACTGAGTTTTCCAATTTTCGATCCGGTAACGCTGTGGAACTTCTTTCCATCTAGATACCACGTAATTGACTGCTCTTTGAAGTTTGTGCTTTTTCGGTTGAAGTCCACACGCCAGACGTGGAATTTGTTGTCGGCAAGCGTTGTTTGTGCGTTGATGCCCGTGTTTTCGTTGCAAATTCCACCGGGAGCTACATCGCAGTGTACGCTACCGTAGGCAATCTTCTGCCCGTTGATATTTTCCATAATATCAACTTCTCCACAGGCCGGCCAGAGAGTGCCTTTTCGGTTGGAGTCTCCCAGTAGCCAGAAGGCGGGCCAAATGGCTTGTTTGTGTGATGCAGCATTTCCAGCCAGGCGGAGAGAGGACTCAACCCTGGTGATCTTTCCGGCGACAGGCGTCAGGGTGTACTTGCTCTCAATTCGCGCGGAGGTCCAACCGTGAGCGGCTGATGCATCTTTCCTCGGGATGAGCTGAAGAGTACCCGCACCACTTAGTCGGATGTTTCGCGAACTACTGGTATATGTCTGAGATTCGTTGTTGTAGTTGTTGTCGCCAGTGATGATGTTCCAGTTACTCGTGCTTGGAAGCGCATATTCTGTGCCGATGAAATTTGCTTTCCAAACTCGAGTGTAGCCGCTGTATGAAGGCGGCTGCCAGGCCAATGCCAAGGCAAAAAGCGAGAAGAAGGCCGCGAGGATTTTCTGGCAAGACATGTCGGAGGCGATGAGGAACTGAGGAGCAATGAGGTGCCCGAGCTTGCACAACGGAAAGGACAAGCGTCTAATCACTTTCGAGAACACGAACCCGTCTACGTCTCTTGAGATCAGCAGGCCAAGCGTCCACCTTAAGTAACCGCAGCATTTCACAGAACAATCTGGCTATCTCAAATTCAGACCCTGACTAGGGGCTTCAATAGTCTTCATTTCTTCGACAGTGGCTTGGGCTAACTGGTTGCGTCTGAATCTGGATCACACTAGCGGATCTAGCTCAGTCTAGATTGAACAGATGTTCCATATCGAGAGCTGGGTCAATACCACTACTGAACGCCACATGCTAGACCAAGCCGTTTCAAGACGCCAAGCATGCCAGTGACACGCGGCAGGGCGAGTCTGCGCGTATTGCAAAGGTTTCCAGGAATCCGGAGGATGAGTCCTCCGCAGCGCCATTCAAGCCAAGGTGCGTGCCAAGGTCCAGATCCAGCATACCTTATGCTCAGCCCAAGTAGTAATAGAGTTAAGGTGTTGACTTTGCCCCTGCGAAGCACCCTCTAGCTTGAGGTGCTCCCATGGGGTTGGTAGTGGCGAGCAACGCCACCCCCTTGATAAGTTAATCTTGACAGCATACTAAAACAGCCTTGAAATGTTTTTGTTCGTAGCGGTTATGAATCGCTGCCTGGACAGCATTGCTTGCATAAATATTCAACCAAAAGACCACCACTCGGCGATAATCCAGTTCAACCATCAACTTTCCGATCTTGCACCCCCATGCAATCAAGAACACCTCGAAAGAGGCCAGCCCTAGCATCATTGCCTGGCTAACTACTCTAATGTATTTCCAGTTGAAGCAGCCAACACCCTTGTGCTTAGGCCTCACCCTCTTCAAGTTCGCGTTTCTGATACACTGACTCGGCCTTTGTCAAGAACCCCTTGGCATCCCATTCTGGATTTGGGATTCTACGCAAGGTGTAACCAGAAAGTTCCACCAGCTCACCGACATCCATATTGGCAATGTCGAGGTTCGCCCAGGTGCTTTGGAAATCCTCCGCCTTGACGCGCCCGTAGGTCAGTGCCCGATCAGATAAGTCGTCGATGAGAGATTCGGCAAGTACGTCATCCAGGCCTGGAAGACTCGACGAGTGCTCCTTGATAAGGTGATCGACTTCCTGTGCCGCCTCTGGAGAAAATACGAGCGTGTACATGTCCAATTGCGCAACAATAACGGAGCTGTCCAACAAGGTTTCTCGGTCGAGGAAAAACACAAAGCTCCCGGAGCCGCCTTCGGGGCTGCGTTCCACAGACTTGTACAATCGATAAATGTCGTCTAGGTTTCCGTCCTTGTCGTCGGTCCAAGGGATGAGAAATGGTTCTGCCAAATCTCCAGACAAGGCGTCGAGAATAGCCGACTCCTGCTCGGCGTTGAACTTGGTAAGACAATAGAGTCCGACACGCTCGAGTGGAGCAGACTCAGTGGACTCTTGCTGCTCGTCCGGCATGCTGACCAGAACTTGGGTGGAAGCAGACGAAGCAAATGGGTGGCTCGATTGGAGGGAGAGGGTGATGTAGGTAAATGAGAGTAAAGCCGAAGTCCAGGTGGGAAGATATATATACTGTGCCTAGATACAGAAAGCAGAAGTGCACTCCTAGTCAATCGCTTGCAGCCAACGAGACCTTTTCTATAGCGTCACTATGGCGTCACTACTTCGTCCAAGTGGTTTAGTGAGTTAGGCAGTGGCCATGGTGCCTAATAATCGGGCTCCCAGATACCTATCAATTGAATTACTAATAGTCCAAGTGCTGACCTCCACGGAATACCACGGAATGCCAAGAATTGGCGAGTAATAGGATTCTTTTCGGACAAGGGAAATAAACTAGCACAGCAAAATCTTTTGAAGAGAGGTACATAAAATGGTTTCTCATCCGCCATGCCAGACGAGAGAACCCCGGGCTTTAGTATGGCTTCTCGCCGAAGCTGGCATTGCGAGCTTAGCAGGTATATCTTTGACGGGCAACCCAAGGACGTTACTTACTAGTTCCCAGGGGGTGAGTAGCGAGCTACGACGTAGGTATAGCCGTTGGAGCCAGTGGCAATGGCCATGCCGACCTTCTTGGTGGAGCTCCAGACAATTTGGGCTGTGAGCAAGTCAGTACCATGTCATCCTGTTCTGGTGTTCTGCTCTTCGTGACGACTACTCACTATAATGGCCGTAGGCGCCAAAGTTATCGTCAATCACCTGACCGCTGTAGCTCGACTTCTCTGCAATCCACATGGTAGTCGCATTGGCGTAAGGCGTCTTGGTGCCGCTCTGCATGTACAGATTCTCGCCCTGGTCGTTGACATCGGCGTGCTTCAAGGTGCCGAGCGTGGTGAGGTGAGTCGCCCATTCCTGCGCGTTGGCAGCAAGTTTGGTGTCCCAAGTCAGCGCCGTGACACCGACTTGAGCTCGGGCGACGTTGTGCGCGACGAAGGCGACTTGTTGGTCCGCAGTGAGGTGAAGCGACAAGGCCGCGACGGTATTCTCCTTGACGGCCTCCTTGGGCAGGCGGGTTACGGCGCCGGTCACCAAAGTCGCCACGGCGAAGGCTGCAAAAAAGGAGAAATGCATCTTGAGTAATCTTTTCCGGGTGTGGGTGTGTAAATGAACGAATGGATCCTACTAATAAGTCGACGGCGACGACAGGACTTATATGACATTCCCACGGACCACTCGGTCGTGGACTGCAGGGTTTGTTTTCAAATAGTGTAAACCAAGCTTCGTGAGGAGTATGCAAGCCACAACGTTCACGTTGATGAAAGAGCGGAGTCTGGATGATCCATTCGGCTTGACTTCTGCATGGACACCGGCTGTGATCCCCAACAGAGGGGAAGGACGCGCCGTTGTTGTTGTTGTTGTTGGCAAACGAGCAAACCGACCTAATATTGTTCTTACACAGCGAGGGA
Source organism: Neonectria punicea (assembly GCA_037954315.1). NCBI lineage: Eukaryota > Fungi > Ascomycota > Sordariomycetes > Hypocreales > Nectriaceae > Neonectria > Neonectria punicea. The sequence continues at coordinate 77,501 of JAZAVJ010000144.1, forward strand.
ACGCTTCCCTTTTTTAGCATCTCACAAAACCAGATCATCCCAAGCCTTGCCGACTCAGTGGTCAGGGCCAGCAGCGGCCAAATGCCTGGCCCCGTTTCATTTAGCATGGAATGTGACAGCGTTTCATCTTGACGTCGCTGCTCGCGTCCTCGGTGTAGCTCCAGGCTTGCGTGTACAACCGTCCGGTCTCGGATTGGGCATAACAAGGTTTGATCCGGCCAGACACAAACACTTAATCCTAGTGGATGTTTGACTCTGCGACGTTGGTCGCGATCGAGGCGGGTCTAAAGTCAATGCCGTCCTCGCTTCTCGTCTGCACGTCTCGGAGGATCACAGAAACGTCAGAAACATCTTTCAGCCCTACATTTCGTTAAGAATCCTGCAAGACGGTGGCAAAAACCTTTGGAATAGACTTAATTCTTGATATTGTTAAACTAAACCAAGTGGAGGGCGCGCGTCGTCTCTCCGCAACACTCGGCATTTGGTAATTAAGCCGCCAATGACGAGAAAGGCTCTCGGTGTTATTCCCCTGTATTGACCGAAGCCTCAAAGCCTCGTCACTTAAAATATAATCGGAGGCCACCGGCATTGACTGAGCTTAAAACACGTCTCAACAAACTTAGTTGATGAACAGGCAAAGGTCGTTGAGTGGAATGAATAATAGTGATGGCAACACGTATTTTCTTAAGATGGATTAAACAAGACGCCTCAGAGGCACCGGTACCTAGGCGATAGTGTTTTAAAGTATCAACCAAATACCCGTGAGTATTGCATCCTCAGTCTGAATGCCTTGTTTAAGAACTCGTGCTCCGGTATTGTGCAATCTTTTCACTAATCTTGGTCACCCAAACGCTTTCATCATATATGTCGCAAATGTTCGGGACTTTCTGGACGGCTTTCACCCAACGGGAGAAATTTGGTGCTTGCACAGAAAGATCGTCAATGAGGCTCTTTGGCAGAATTCCACAGTTGGCTGAGGTATAGAGCCGCAGGACAATGGAAGCTGTGAGGACCTAGTTCCATCTTCTGTCAGTTCATGTTCCAACATAATCATCAAAGTCGATCTGCAAATGGGAAAACGACTTGCCTCAGCCAACGTAATCTTCTCACTTCCTCCAAAGTAAGGCCCACAGTCAATGAGAAGTGGCTCCAACTCCTTAACAATGATCTGCACCATACTTCCAGCAATGATCTCGACTTCATCGTTTGTCTTGGTGCTGACCACGTCGTAAAGAAGAGGCAAGAGTTGCGTCACATAGACATCGGCGAAGCCGTTAATGCGGGCGCGCTGAAGCGCACCTCGCTCGGAGCCAGACGGGAGGACCAAGTGCGATGGATGTGCGTCCGCAAGAAACTGCGCGATTATGGCAGATTCGATGATGACTTGACCATTGTAACTAAGGGACGGCACCTTGCCCCGAGGATTGATCTTCAGGTACGCATCTGTGCGGGGAACATCGAGGTCAATCGCTACCTCCTCGTAGTCGAGACCGAGTTCTGCGAGGGCAATATGCACCCGATGTGCATCTGAGCTTTCTAGTCAGAATACGGCCATTTCCGTGTTGTCAATATGGACTTGACGTACAGAGGCTCTGATGGCTTGTGTATAGGATTATTTTCGGGGAAAGGGCCATGGTTGCTGTGAAGACTGCCTCAAGATCCTAAATATGTCCTAGCTTTCTTTTGTGAGACACGATGAGACGAGATGAGCTATGCACAAGTAGTTCTCACGTATGCTTGGTCAACGTGTCTGGGTACTTATAGCCTGACCACCACCCATGCTGTATTCCATGCCGTATTCCATGCTGAAGAGTTCAGTGGAAACACGACAGATGGCGAAAAAGGTCATCCATTCGAGAGGATGAAATGTAACGTACCTAAGTATGGGTGTCACTGGGGGTAGGATGCGGAGTTTGAAGTCTTCTCCGCAACTTGTCACCCAATTGTTGTGCAAAAGTGCTCGCGATAGGGCTGACCCATCCAGGAAGGATTCCGGCTGGTGGAGTCACTCTGCGGAGTTGCGACGTTGGCGTCTACAATTGGGAACAACAATCTTAGAATGCTTGGTAATCGACCGCCTGCGGAAACGTTGTGGATTTCGGTCATAATCTTTTACCTGGTTGGGGTACACGAGGCCACTCTGTTCCAGTGTTGATGTTCATTTTCCGTAGTCAAGCATTGATGGCAGGGTTACGTCTCTTACTGCTCTGGTTGAGGCTTTATGTCATAGTGAATGAAGTTTGGATAGGGATGGAATGTCCTGATGATTTATTTACCACAGACTAAAGTTTGTACATATCGAGAATAAAAGGCATACTTCAGGATGGCCTGGAGACAGTCGGAACACCAGTTAAGCTACTGCCGTTGCCGAGATCTAATATCCGCTCCTAATTCGAGCGCCGCTCTTCCAGTGGAATCCTCTCCTTGCGTGGTTGTGGGCTCTGAGTCCTCTGCGGCACTTGGAAGCGCCGTTGCTGGAGCCGGCGACATTGAAGCTGGCAATCTTCCGAGCAGCGTGCTCGGCTGTGATCATAATGATAGACTGGGTGTTGCCGGTGGGCAGCTCCGGGTGAATGGAGGCATCCACGACGAACAAGTTGTCGGTGCCGTAGACCTTGGTGTTCAGGTCGACGACGCTGGAGCCGTTGGCCTGTCGTCCATCGTCACCGCCCATCTTAGCGCTACCAACCCAGTGGTCGCCGCTGATCATCTTGGAAGAGAGGATGTCGTCGACGGTGGCACCGGGGGTGATGTACTTGAGGGTAGAGTTGGAGCCACTGGTGAGATCGAGCCAAAACTGGACAAAGCCGGCCATGGCCTCGCGGTCGGCCTCGTCAATCAGCCACGGCTTGGTGTTGAGCACAGTGTTTCCAGACGCCGCGATGCCCAGCTCGCCGACAGTGGTGGTGCCATGGGTCAAGAAGGTGCGCACAGTGATGACACCCGACGCCATGGCACTCGCGGTGCCCTGGAGATAGCGAGTGCGGCCGTCAGCGCCCTTGACCGACGTCCACAGATGCATACGCTGTGCGGCCTGGGTGATGGGACCGGAGCCTTGGTAGTACAGGTCCAGGTCGGCGTCGACGGGGTCCACGGCGATGCCGTTGAAGTTGTAAGCGGTGAAGTTGGTGGCCGAAGTAAACTGCAGCATGACCTGTGCGTGGTCCTGCAGGTGGTGGCCGACGGGAAGATCAATCCAGTCGTCTTCGTCGGGGAGCGTCACGCCAGTCTTGGCCGATCCGCTCTCGACGATGGCCAAGGCATCAGCTCGACCGATGCCCGAGTTCCAGAGAAGTCGCGGCGTCGACATGGCACCGGCGGCGAGGACAACCTTGCCGCCTGCGTTGACGTTGATGATCTGTGTGCTGCCGTTCTCGGCAAGAGTCAGGACCCCGGTGATGGTGCTGCCGGTGCGGATGGTCTGGATGACCTTGGTGTTGAGCTTCAAGGTGAAGTTGGGCAGCTCCTTGGCGAATGGCATGTATGACCGAGCCGGCCCAGCACGCAGGTTGTCCTTGATGGACCAGGATGGGCGAGAGTAGACCATGTGCTTCTCGTTGGGCGTTTCAATCGAGTCAACCTCTGCCCAATCCTCGGAGTCGAGCAACGAGGACAAGACTTTGAAAGTGTGGTCGTCGTAGTACTTGCCGTCGTCAGAGGGGGCGGTAGTGCCGGGGTTACGCTCGTAGAGACGATCAGCGGCGCCCGACACGTCGGCCCATTTCCATCCCGCGGGCCAGCCTTGCCAGTCGCGCTCCGGCGGGTGGATGAAGTTGAGGCCGTTGATGGAGCTGGATCCGCCCAGGAGGCAGCCGGCAGTAGAGGCGGTGTCGCTGCAGAACTTGATGCCCGAGATGCTGGTCATGCTGCTGCCGAGACTGGGGATGTCGTACGGGGTCAAGGTCTCGTTCCAGGGCAAGGCCTGAGTCGAACCCAGGGCGACCGTGTTAGCCGGCCCTCTCTCGATGAGGAGGACACTCGAACCAGACTCAGCAAGACGCTCGGCGGCAATGATACCGGCAGGGCCACCGCCCACCACGATGACATCGTAGGTCACATTGGAGACGGTCGGCACAGGAATGGTACTGTTTCCAGGCAGCGTGGTGTTGCCTCCAGAACCAGGCCCGGGCGTGGTGGCAGCGGCCCATGAGGCCCACTGGGCGTACTGAGCAGACTTCGCCGAAGCCAAGTCCAGTCCGAACTGGCCAAAGCCGGCAGCGTGGTAGGACAGGGCGCTCTCAGGGTCCGAGACAGTGGTCGGGTTCTCGGCAGAGATGGCCCAGCCGAGAATGGGGTTCGTGTTGGCGAAGCTCGTCTTGTTGGCCACGATGCAGCCCTCGCAGAGGAAGGTGTAGGACAGGTGAGTGCTGTTGACGAAGGTGCCGTTGGCAATCGGCAGCGCACTGACTTTCGTGTCCGAGTAGACGTCGGGGTTGGCGTAGGATCCAGCAAGGCGGAACGAGGTAATGATGTCGTCGCCATCGGCCCAGGTGACAAAGAGAAGGCCGTTCAACATGCCGCCCTTCAGTGATACAGCACCCCATCCTCCGGCGTCGGTGAGCGGAACCACCATCTGTCCGATAAAATCGGAGCCGACAGTCTCTGGCACCGCAATACCAAAGCTGTATGCACCGGACTGATATCGCTGGAAGTCGATGCCCGTCAAGGGGTCGTTGTAGGCTGTGGTCGCAAGCGCCGCTGTGGCTTTGCCAATGAAGCCGAGCAGGGCTGCTGCCCCAGAGAGTGTGCAACGCATGGTCGAGATTGCTTCGCCTTAGACGAATGAATAAGTGAATGTTCGAATGGCTAAAGGTGAAGCGGGTGAAGCAACGGCTCAAAGAGTCAAAATGAATGAATGCAGATAGAGAATGAACAACCACCAGGGTCAGAAACGAACGAAAAACACCGGGCTCGCGGCGACTCAGAAGAGAATGAATGCAGTCAAGATGCGACACAAGGTTCGATGGAAGACCTTACAACGACGCGGCTCTTGTAGACGTTATATATCACCATCTTTGCTTCCCATCCTTGAGATCCCCCTTGGAGGATTCGGACGGACGCTCCGAAAACAACCCAACTTGACGTATCCCGGCGCAGCACATCGGGCCTAGAGAAGTAAGCTTCCTTAATCTCAAGGGGTGCACATTCAGATAGGCCGGGGGGTCGGTGGAACCAGGCCGGGACTCGACCATTCTCCCACCAAGGAGGTTTTCGAGCCAAGCGTCCTTGTTGTATCACCGCTTTGTTTCGGATAAACCTGGTCGCCCTTGTTTGTTAAGCCCGCCAATAGCGTGTCTCGTGCAGTCGCTTCAAATGACATCCTTGCCATTGGCATAGTTCCCACTCGAAACAGTCCCCGCAGCAATACGCCCCTCGCCGAATGACGTCCAAATGATTTGCAACATAGCCCTCCATTTCAAGTTTCATGTCAATGCCTGTACCTAATGATCGACCTATAACACTTCTCCTTAGTACATCGGAGCCTTGGCTTACTCCTGGAAAGGAGATTGGTCGCTGTATTTGGGTTGGAGAGACAAGTTTTTCCGTCAAAAGGAACACGGATGGATGCCCATAAAAGGATTTATCACGCCACGTACAATGCACAGCAACCCGAGCGTCACATTAAAGTTCAAAGTAGGTTTTCCGGAACAGGACGAATACTGCCTGGGTCCAAAAAAGAATCACACAGATGGTGGATAGATCCGATCCGTCCTCCATATTCTCGCATCCCCCTTCTGCGACTAGAATGTTCACTGGCACATCTCGTTGGACCAATTCGAGATCGGGCTCTCGGCCCATGTGGAAACTTGTGCGATGAAATGGGCATTACCCCGACGGATGAAACGACCGTGTCTTGTTCAAGCCTAGTCCGGGCGCCTCGGGTTGATCCATGGTCGACCGCTGTGCCGCTTCCAGAACCAACCTTGAATTCATTATCTAATGCGTGAGTTATTTTCCTACGGGATTCTCGACGATTTCTAGTAAGATACATCACCGTCTCTATGGAGAGTCGGGGACCTGTTCCGACGCAACTCATCCAGCCATCCTGGAGCTACCCAAGCTTTACCGAAGCCCTGCCTAGACATCTACGAACATGAGGACCAGCGCATCTGTCGTACTCCCAACATACTTGGTCGTTGATGAAACGATGTATTTGGCGATAGAGATCACGCTCTTGCACCAGCCAAGCTCGTGGTAGAAGCTGGGGTGAACTGCAGAATGACCATCCATCTCCCCAACAGTCCCACAGGATGGGGCTAACGAGCCGTCGGTCAGGGACTGCCGAGTGATGCATAATAACAATATTTCGTATCGCGTGAGGCCAGCCATGAAGCTCAGTTACAACCAACGCGTGGTAACAACGGTAGGCTCGCATTCGCCAGTGGACAGAGGAAGCGTCGTTGAGTTAAACACACCGGGAGTTCCGGATGCTACTCTTTGATTTGCTAGGGCCTCTTGAGCGCATGCATTTCAGCTTTCAGCTCGCATGCAGGTGCTGTCTAGTGCTGTAGATCACGGTGAGTCCAACGACGAGCGGGCCGCGTCTAATTCTGGCAGGCAAGCTAATGGGCGAAAATTGCGGAAGAGCCCCTTCTCGTGGACTATTCGGAACAAATTTCCTTCATTTCAATAATTGCAAGATCTTTTGTTGGCATTCTACCTCCCTCATAACCGAGAGTGACCTACCCGGGGACATCATTCGTCCATGTCATCAGCCCCTCGGTTTGTTCACAGAGGCATCCAATATCAATATTGACTTATTATTTTAGTGGCGTCGCGGTAAGCAGCTGAAGCTGACGGTCTCTGGGCGGAGACCAGCGTCAGATGCACATCCTAATAGCTCCGCATTCAAGATTACGTAGGAAGTCGGAGCCGTTTACTCGGAACCAATGAGTCGTGTGCTTGGCGCCAATCCAGCTCACTATTTCCTTGTGGCTGGGCCAATAGTATACGAATTGCGAAATTATGTCCAGTTCAGCTTACATTCAGTCCAGTCAACTTAGAAGCTTGTCCTAATCTAGAAGCCATCATGGGAGAACTCCAACGCATCACATTTAACCAACTTGTAATGCTAGTAATTGCAGTAACGTTAAGAAGCACAAGGGTCAATTTATGTACCTTCGTACCTGTATTACACTATTCCCTACCACAAAAGTTCCATCATGCTGTTGGTTTCATAACGGCAGCCCGGGTCTAGAACCTCTATATAAGGGCATTCTTCTACCAGCTAAGTCTGCAAGAAAACAAAGCTCCTCGAAGATAAGACTCGAATCAGCTTGCCAAACACATTCTCAATACTTTAATCTTCCATCTTTGCATACTTCACCATGGGGTACACAGCCATTGACAACTCCAAGACTGCCGTGCAGTTGGCTTGGGCCAATGGGGCGCTCTACAGGAGAGACCAGGACGGGTCCATCTGGAGATGGGACTATACCTATCCCTACAACCAGCGCTGGTCATCTGTCTCCGGCCCAGACAACCTCACTGCCATTGCTGGAACAAAGGACTTCCTCTACAAGCTTCATACGGACGGAAAGCTTTTCCGGTTTCTGGGACATCAGAACGAGTGGCTGCAAGTCCACGACTACGGCCATATCAGAGATGCCATCGTCTCGGATGACAGCTACTACTACATTCTCGGAGACGGTCGCGTTGCGGTTGATGGCATGATGCATCCCCTTCAGTCGTATGCGCAACTCGAAAAGCTCTACAAGGGCCTTCAAGCCCAGGACCAACAAGACAAGACTGAAATCTCTCGTCTCCAGAACGCAAAGGCAGAGGTCGAACGGACTGTCCAGCAGCTGAAGGCCACTCTCGCTCAGGCGGAAAAGAAGGAACAAGATCTTCAGTGCAAGGTTCTGGGCCTGGAGAAGAGCTTGACCACAGCCCAGGCGGCTGAGGCGAAACTTGCATCGGAGCTGGACGCGGAGAAGAAGAAAGAGTATAACGCTTGGAAAAAGGCTCAAGAGCATGACGCTCAGGATCACAAGGCACTCGAGCAAGCTCATACCCTCAACATCGCGCTCGAGAAGAAACTTGATGGTTTGAACAAGGACATCCTTGGCACAATCATTCCGGGGTTGCTGAAGACGATTGAGGGACTGCAGACTGGTATTGGGGAGCAACAGGCGTTGGTCGATGTTTTGAAGAAACATCAGGAGTAATGACAAGCGTCTACACGAGTGTGAACGCTAGGAGTATAGCCCGTGATGGATTTTAGTTCGTACGTCAAGGATTCTACTGTCTTTTACATTCATAATGTACCTTGTTCTCAATGTGATTGTTTAGGGTGGCTTTGTTAATTCCCGTGTCTTGACATGTAGGGTGCGAATTCCACTGTTTGTAATCCCTTTTCCAGATATTTCCCTTCTTGAGAATAGTAATGGGCTCCACGCGGATAGACAGACGCCGACTTCCCACACTGCGATCGCCTGTGAACAATATTCGCGAATTAATGAACACTCACAAACGTCAAGAAAACGATTCATTGTGTTACCCCGACTAGCATCAGCGACCAGCTAGCAACGGCCAACAGGAAAAGAAAGCTTCCAGCGTAACCAATCCATTCCCACTCCCTTCAAAAGTTACATCATGTGTTCTACTTGCAGGTTAGCGGGAGTTATTCATGCCTACGCTAGATTAGTCGAGAGAGCTTTCTCAGAGAGGCATAAGTTTTAATCCATCACGCAAGATCGATCGTTTTGGAGGCCAGCTATCGGCCTCTAATTATTAGCAAAACGTCCACTTGGTAACATGTCAGCAATAGCAAACGATCATGAACCACAGGTCCTCAACATCGAGCCTAATCGATGTGGAGTCACTGGAGCTAGGCAGTGCAGTCATTCTTGAACTGCTGGTGAACTACTCGCAGATAGCATGATCAGGGTGCATTCGCAGTTCCCGTATTTCGTTCGCTAGTATGGCAATGGCATCGTCCGAGCCCTGCTAAGACGCCCGTTCGGGCCCGTTCCCTTAGTTGCAGGGGAAGGTCTTCGATTGGAGCCAGTCGGCTGAGATCCCCGAGTCGTACAGTGGGCCAGCATCCTAGAAACCACGTTGAGTGCCACTTATCTACGATCACGCAAGAGGTCCACCTACTGTCACCATGAACTACAACTGCACGAAAACAGCAAGCAAGGCCAATGGGAAATCCAGAGAGAAATACTGCCATGCGGTGCTGCAAAAAGCTAATCCGTCAAGTCCACAATTGCTGGCGTGACAGTGGTCTCATATTGCTCAGTGGAGGGCGGTATTAAAACTACATGAACCATGCTGGTCACTAAATTAGGACGTTTCCATCTGCCAAGCATTTTTATCTCACCTCTTATCTTAAGAAACCTCTTTTGTATCATTTAACACAACCTCAGTCGACCCGACATGGGTGCCAGCAACGACGTGAAAGCCACCGTCCAGTCAGGCCAAGACATTTCGGTGGACGTGGCTGTTGTCTCTGAGAAGTACGCCGATGAAACCTTGCGAATCATCGAGGACCATGGCGGAGACTTTGGTCCTTTGACTCCCGAAAAGGAGAAATTGCTGCGACGAAAACTATACATCAATGTCATGGGTCTACTTTCAGCCATTAACCTGCTCTTGTTTGTAAGTTCATGAACCCCCTTAACCATTAATGTGGCTTATGTTGACGTTCGCAGGTCGATAAATCAACGCTTGGATACGCTGCCATCTTGGGATTGTTCGAGGAGACTGGCATCAACAAAGCTCAGTATAACAACCTTGGAACCTTCTTTTACGTCGGTAAGTAATGTCCAGTAGGGGCTCAAGTCTCGTCTTTTCCCTAGAACCAATCTCACAGTTTCGTGTGCCGTTAGGATATCTCGCTGCGCAATGGCCCGGACACTATGCCATGCAAAGACTGCCGTTTGGGAAGTTTGTGGCTGGTCTCATCTTCCTGTGGGGTGCTACAGTTCTCTTGCACTGCGCGGCGACAACATACGCCGGTCTCGTAGTCCTCCGGCTACTTCTAGGTGCAAGCGAATCAGTCGTTGTCCCAGCTATGGAGATGACTATCGGCATGTTCTTCAATCGCCACGAGCAGTCATTTCTTCAACCCTTCCTCTGGGCAACCGCCGCGGCCGCTCCTGTCTGTGCCGCCTTTATATCTTACGGCTTGCTCTGGAGTCACAGCTACATTCTGCCATGGAAACTCTTTATGATCGTCACCGGTGGCATTTCTGTGCTGCTTTCCATCGTTGTGTGGTTCTACTACCCAAGCAACCCAGCTGAAGCAAGGTTTCTGACTCTAGAGGAGAAAGTCCACGTCATCCAGCGTGTTCATGAGTCTAGCCAGAGCTCTATTGAGCAGAAGCAGTTCAAGAAGTCCCAATGTGTCGAGACCTTCAAGGATCCTGTGTCATGGCTGTTCTGCCTACAGGCATTTACACTAATGATGTCAAACAACCTGACATATGGACAGCAAAACCTGATCACTAAAGCACTTGGAGTCACGAGTTTAGGCTCAACCCTCGTTGCCGCAGCAGGTGGAGGATTTGGCATAGTGGTCTGCCTTGTTGGTACCTTTGCTCTCAAGTGGTGGCCGTCAAATCTTGCCCTTCACAGCCTTGTTTGGTGTCTGCCTGCCGTTGCAGGTGGCATCGGGATGGTGGCTATAAACTGGAACGAAAAGACGGCCATGTTAGCATGCCTACTCCTCGCTGGTCACACATATGGAAACACCTACATCATCGCCCTGGGGTGGGCCACATCGTCTTCGGCGGGTTACACGAAGAAGCTCACTCGCAATGTCATGTTCATGGTTGGGTACAGCGTCGCGAACCTGATATCGCCTCAGATATGGGTTCCCAGAGATGCGCCGCGCTATTATGGGGCTTGGATTGCGCAGATTGTCGTCAGCTGGATCGGTACACCGGTGATTCTGTTCTGGATCCAGTTCATCCTGAAGAAGCGAAACGCCAACCGCAGAGCTTGGGCGTCCGGACTGAGTGAGGAGGAAAAACGAGACCATCAACTCGGAGAGGTTGAGCAGCGCGATGAATCGGGGGTTCTGGTGCGCCGGAAGGTTGACATTGCAATGTTGGACTTGACTGACTTGGAAAACCCCTTCTTCATTTACCCCATCTAGTTTGGTAATATGATACGCTCGTCTACTTCCGCAGTCGTTATACCTAGTATGATAGACCCCCAACAGATACTAGAATAATGGTGGACAAACCCCAGTCTCAACCGCTCTTTACCAGGTAGTTATCAGAATTGCCTCACGGACAAATTATTTGTCCCTAGGTTGAGATCTGGATGTAGAAAAGCCTCAGCAAGCCTCCTATGGTGACATTGTATGCTAAGATCAATGCAGTTACGGTTGGGAGATATGGTCCATTTCCACCGCTGTTGTTTGCGGCTAAAAGGCACAGAAACATGACGCAATTCTGGCGGAATATCGCTAATGTAGTCGCTTATGAGACCTTCAGAACATGCAAGGATGCGACGGCCATAATTTTACCGCACCAATAGCAACACAGCAATTTCGGTAAGCTTAGCCCGAACTAGCCATCCAGCCGTGAGAGCAGAACTTTTGTGGAACTAATGATTTTATACGTCAACCCTAAATGATGGATTATAAGAGCCGATCGCTCTCAAGTTTGGGTTCTTTGCATTCTTTAACACTTCCAAGCTCTCATCCACGTCTCTTCACAATGCGTGTATTCTCGCTCTCATCTCTTGTGCTCCTATCAACTTCATTCATGGAAGCGGCGGCGGAGAAGCTGCTGTACAGAAACAACTTCACCAGCAGCGATGACATCGCTGGCTGGATTCCCGAGGGTCCCGTCCGTGCGACTGTCAGTAACAACACCTTGGAATTGAGCGGCGCGGGGGGAATCGACGACCACTTCGTCTACTGGGTTCCCGAGGTGTTCCCCGACCGCATCCGCATTACCTGGGAGTTTTCTCCTGTTCAAGAGCCCGGTCTCGCCATGTTCTTCTTTGGTGCGCAAGCGGTGGATGGTGGTAGCATCTTCGACAAGGACCTTGCACCGCGCAACGGTTCCTATGCTCAGTATCACTCGGGCGACATCCGGACCTTGCATGCGTCTTACTTCCGCCGCCGATGGCCCGAAGAACGCGCGTTCCATCTCGCGAACCTGCGAAAGTCGCCGGGCTTCCATCTCGTTTCGCAAGGCGCCGATCCTCTCCCGCCGGTCCCGGATGCAAAGGGTGCCTTCTATAAGGTCGAGGTCGTCAAGGACAAGCGCGACGTCCGGTTTTCTGTCAATGGGCTGCTTCTTTTCTCGTGGGAGGACGTCGAGCGCTCCACAGGCCCGGTGGTCCGGGACGGCCGGATCGGCTTGCGCCAGATGAACCCACTCGTGGCACGGTATCGCAATCTGGAAGTGTGGAAGCTATGAGGACTATACATAACGCATCGATATAGTATGCAAGTATGAGAATTAATTTCTAGATGGAAATGCTGCAGGAGAATCTGTTTGATAACCCGTCTGGGATGGTTGGGCCAAACGAGGTCGTCCATTAGATGCTCTTGGATCTTGTAAGGATGAATGGGTGTTCGATTCCAAACGCATCGATCACAAACAGCATGCAGCGGTTATCAAGATCCTCCTTGACAATAGGGCCGACCCCGATGATCTAGGCGTCCAACCTTCATATCCCATCCAAATAGCCGTGGAACTTTGCCCCAAACCGGTGGTGAAGCTGCTGATCGAAGCCGGCACTGACCTCAACCTCGCTGGCGGGGATGACTCGAGCCTCTACTCGGCGGCAGGACGAGAGGTGGCGGCTGCCGAGATCGTGAACATGCTACTCGAAGAAGGAACAGACATTCCGAGCGACGAAGCCGGGATACAGGAACTTCTAGAACAACCATTGCAGTTCTTCGTTGGTGATGTCTCGAGGAATCAGTTCAACGGGAACCACGTCCACCCTGACGGCCACTTCTCGTCTTCACCGTCACTTGAATACGTCTTCAAGTATGGGCCTGGAGCTGTCCTTCGGATATTGATGACAGTGTTTCCACAGCTCCGGGCCACCAAGGTGGAATATGGACTTGTCCTGCAAATTGCCGCCTTTCTCAACGACCACATCTTTGTTGACCTGCTCATCTCGCGGGGCGTCGACGTCAACGCTGCAGGCTATCACTACGGCACAGCTCTTCAGGCTGCTTCACGATGGGGACATGAGGACATAGTGATGCGGCTGCTGCAAGCAGGTGCTCAAGTCAATTTCCTCCAAGGCCGATGGCAAACAGCGCTGCGAGCTGCAATCGCTGGTGGCCACGAGCAAGTCGTTCGTATTCTTCTCGAACATGGCGCAGATATCCAACTGGCTTTCAAGACCGACCCGATGGCCTTTCCGGGCCGAGAATCAAGGACTCAAACTGCGCTGCAACTAGCGGTCAGGACTGATAAAGTCGGGGTTGTGCAGATACTCCTCGCGGCCGGTGCAGACGTGTCTGGAGATGAGTCGGAAACACTACAGGGCCCAAGGATGATGGTGGATCAGCACCCGTTGATTCTGAGCTGCCAACAAGGAAACGCCGCTATGGTCCACGCGTTGCTCGACGCGGGGGCTCCCGTGAACGTCACAGGGACAACGCCGCCCTGGCATGGCTACTTCGACGCTGAGTATGCGAGTCCATTGCATGCAGCCGTGAAGGCCGAACATACACATGTCGTTCGAATCCTATTGTCCAGGGGCGCAAACGTCGACAAAACTGCCAAAGAGTGCTCTTCGGCCCTCATTCTTGCAGCAAAGAGCGGGAACAGGGCCATGACACGGCTTTTGATCGAGGCAAAGGCCAATGTCAATTATGTCACCGATTCTAGGGCTGCTCTGACGTCTGCCGTCGACGGTGGACACCATGAGATTGTCCAAGACCTGCTAGCTGCGGGTGCGGCGGTAGAAGTTGTAACTGGCATTCCCAAAGCTCTCGTTCGTGCTCGTGGGAGGTCCGAGGATACCCGTACCATCGAGCTTCTCGTCGAGGCCATTCTGAGCACCAATGATCCAGAGGTCCTCGTCGAAGACGCATTTTCCGAGGTCATCAGAGATTGCAACCTCAGAATGATGAGAACCCTGCTGGAGCACGTCCCTGCCACCAAAACGCGTTTCTTTCAAGCCTGCATCGCGGGGTTTGAACCGTTTGTGAAGCGAATGCTGGAGACAGGCACCATCAGTCTCAACGAACCGGGGGACGAAGGCAACTCTCCGCTGTGTGTTTCGGCTCTCCATCTCAAGCCAGCCATTGTTCGGCTCTTGGTCGGTCATGGCGCAGAGTTGAATTCCATTGGCGAGGAGTTTGGAACGCCTCTCATGATGGCCTTGACGTCCTGTGCAGCACGACGGCTCGCGTTCTCAAACTCGAAAGCGGCCAATAAATTATCATCCAGCCTTCAAAGCCGGCTTGACAACACATGGATGCCAGAGGAAGATTCACGAATTCCCCGAGTTGGAAGTCGTAGCCTCAGACGATGCGAGGAGATTGTGGGGGTTCTGTTGGACAATGGCGCTGGCTTGGTGAACGCGACCGGGCCTTTTGGTCTGCCGTTGCATCTGGCATGTCTCACGGGAAGCAAGACGGTTGTGCAACGAATCCTTGGTGAAGGGGCCGACGTCAACGAGACCGGCGGATATTTCCAACACGCCTTGTTCGCGGCTTTAGCGATCCAACGGCCCGACATCGTCGCGGTGCTGCTCGAGCACGGGGCAAACGCCAGGGTTCTGCATCCAGACTTTGGAAGCCCGCTTCATCTTGCCGGCAGTTTGGCCAACATCGCATCTGTACAGGAGCTCCTGCGGCACGGAGCGAACGCATCGGCGGAGGATGCTGACGGCAGGTCGCCACGGGAAGTTGCCGAGTCGATGATGGAAGCTCGCCAACAGTGGAAAGGCGACCACACCAAGCTCAGGTTCAGGGACGACTTGCTGTCTATTCTGCGTACAGCGGAGCGCACGGCGGTACTCAGTACCTAGAATGTTTACAGGAAATGGAGTGCTCAGACCGAGGGATACGTGACGTCATGATGACAACCAGTGGCCACAGATAGACATCATTCCTCTTCGCGGGGTTGTGGTCTTATCAATCTCATCTTTTACAGGAAATTGATATTACAAGTCACTTTGCTCCATCATCATCTTTCGTCTCAAGCCATCACTGCTCCCATAATTTGACCCTGTATTCCACGAACGGTGATTCTCTGCCGCGGCTGTCAAAATGCCTCAAGCCTTGCAATGGACCATTTTGCTACTGCTTCTACTGGCACAGCTCATCACTGCTCGATCACCCGCCCAGCAAGTCATGGGTGGTAGCAAAAAGAACATGACCTACGTACACGAGAAGTAAGTTGATTGTCCGCGCTGCAGAGCTGTTACTCAAGAAGACAAGGCTTGCCGAGGCGGAGATTATCCCGACCGTCGTCGATGACTTCCGGCCTTCGCTTCAGCTCGACGTGACTTGGAAGTCTAGTTCCGCAAAGCTGGGAAACACGCTGAATCCTTCGCATCTGCAATCAAAGCCGTCGGTTCGATTCGAAAAAGTGGCATCGGAGTTGAACTTGATGCCACAGGGCGCCGCACACACGACGCACGTTGTAGCCCTGACCGACCCCGACGCACCCTCACGCGACAACCCCGAGTGGTCCGAGTTTTGTCATTGGATTGCAGTAGGGGTCCCCGGATCCTCTGCTTCTGGAGCCCCAGGACTCCAACTAAAAGACCTCGTCGGATACAAGCCTCCCGGGCCGCCGCCAAAAACCGGGAAGCACCGCTACGTCTTTCTGGTGCTTGTGCCGATCAACGGGACCACCGATAAGCTGAACCTGGAACCGCCCAAAGACCGGAAGCACTGGGGCTCAGATGATGAAGGGCATGGTGTCAGGCAGTGGGCGCGAAGCCATGGACTCGTTCCAGTCGGTGAGATGCCTCGATGTTGTACCGAGAGAGAGACGCTTTCGTGACTGACCAAGTTTTCTTTAGCCGCGAATTTCATTTATGCCCAGAACAAGAAGCAGTAGGCGAGGACGCTCGTCTCGTATCAAGAGCTGGTTTGATGGTTGTATTCACATACGCTTACGTTCCCGAGGTAGCGTGATACCATTAACTCGCACACCCTTTGTCAAATGATTATCTTTATTCGCGGTGTTTCTCCAGTATGCTTGCACCGTGTATCTCATCAGCCTTGTCGCTGGGGTGAAATGGTAACCAATACCGTTCTTCACACGCGGCTTCAAGCGCTACGTGGTACTGAAGGATCCCACTACTTTCCAAGCGCATACCCACTCGCGGTCAGCGCACAGGTCGTGCGGAGAGACTAATAATAATAAAACTGCATGAAAGATGAGAAGATTAGTAAGGGGCTGCCTAATAAGCGAAACGGTAAGATCCCTTCGCTCCACTGGAGATCATCTTGGTCAAATCAACCCTCACTGTTTATTTCCATCGCGATGGAGCTGAAAGACGTGCCCGTGGAGGTTCTTGGCCTCATTCTTGGCCACCTCATCGTGGAGAAGCCAGACAGATCTGAGGACATCAGTCACATCTGCAACGCCCGTCTCGTCTGCCGCCAATGGAACACGCTCGCCATTGGGCATCTCTTTCGTTCCTTAACGCTGGTACATACCGCGGATGGAGAGTTCAAGCCGTGGAACAGTCTGCTTGAAAACGAGGCCATACGACGGGCTGTCCAGAGGGTCGTTATCCATAGCGGGCCGGATGACCTTTTCGACCGCGACTACATCACCTGGAACGGCTGGGCCGATGAAGGCAATTATCCCGCGTTCGTGTCCGCCATTGACCGCATTGCCGAGCTACCCAATGTCAAGGCACTCCGGCTTCGCTTCGGCGAGAAATGCCAAGGCGTTGACGGCGACACGGACTGGGACGATGATGTCGAAGTACTAACTACACGCTTGCACACTCTCGAGGCGGTCTTCAACGCTATCCATCAGCGCGCTAGTCACGAGCAGAACGGCAACAGCACCATTCGGTCCCTGGCCATTGTGAACTTGCAGAATCTTCCCATCCCGGAGTTCGCCTCATCCAGTCTCTTCAAGGCTGTCACTAAGGACATCGACCAGCTGCACCTTTTGATCACCGAAGAATACAACGAAGCCGGTCCTGATCATGACATCTACTGCGTCGAACGCAAGCAGTTCGAGCCTTACCTGCAACATGAGCTGCTTCCACTCCTGTCGGACCAGCTGACTTCACTCACCTTGTGCTTCCAGGAGCGTTGGGGTGTCACTCCTGGTTACTTCGATGGCAAAGGTCTCTTCTTCCCAAATCTCAAGAACCTAGCTTTGGGCAACTTCATCATTGGACACCACGACCAATTCCACTGGGTTTTGGCTCACACCTCGCTGGAGTCTCTGCGCCTCAACAGGTGCTTTATTGCGTCGCATCTGTCCATCGAAATGGCGCTGGTGGATGAGGCCCGCAAGCACGATTGGCAGCGTTGCGCTGTAGGCTCATATGGTCACGAAGATGACCGTGATGCAGTCTACACTTTCTCAGGGACGTGGGAAACCGTGTTTGACGACATCCGCACAAGACTCCCCAAGCTTAGAGTGTTTTGTTGCAGCTACGACGATGTAGAAAAACACTTCTGTCGCGCAGAGACGGTGGATACCAGGTTGTCAACAAGTCGATACATCACGTTCGAATGGGGGCTTTTGCCCAGCCCATGGATTGAGACAAGACGGCCCAATGGCGAGGTTAGCTTTGGTGACGAGGGCACGGCCAGTGAAGGTGATGTTTACAAAGGCGTCGTGAATCGTGCCGCAGAGACTGGGCAGGGCGACAACCGGGCACTTGAGGCTCTGCTGGAGGCAGTCCGGGAGCGACAGTAGAAATTCAAGGGACCAACACGGATACTTTCAGTCACAATTGACATATTATATATCCAATCAAGTGTGCTACCCATGTCAGTAGTGAGCGGGCATCAAGCGACGCATTAACTTTAACATAACCTTCCAGTAGATGCTGAAGGGCATATGCCTTATCCTAATACCCGAACAGAGCTCGAAAAGGCAACCCGGATAGCGGAGAAGCCACTGGAGCCGGCAGGCCTCAACCCGTAGAGTAGCATGGTAGAGTTAGCCATTATGTGAGGGGCCTGTTCAAGGATCTCTTGCGTTGAACTTTCTTCGAGTGTCCGGCTTGTCAAAGGCGGCTTTGTAGAAGATCTCAGGAGTGCTTCAAGGGTGAACGAAACCGAGGGAAGATGTGTCTCTAGTGTCACTTTTAACCTCCAAGCTAGTAGCGAAAGCATGTCGTCATTTACGCGCACAATCACCACAGAATTCGGAGTAGTTTTCACCACCCCTCGTGTTGTGTTGGTCCCAAGGGGTCTTGTTCCAGTAGACAGATGACTCGGCAGAGTTCATTAAAGCCCTCACAAGGTGGTGTAGGTATTGGCAGTGGCACGGTTCTCAAGCAGGTGTCACCTCACGCACAGCCCGCCAAGATTCAAGCATGCCATGATGGAAATCTATCGCCAGCATACTTATCCAAGAGCCTAGCATGGCATCTGTCTTCGACTCCCATACTGTGCCAGTTCCCGGGACATCCGCCAAGCGGTCTAGATCTCGGCAATAAGATACACATCAAACACCAAGAACTTGGCGCTTCTTTAGACCATTACTCAATCGCCCACAAGCATTTCAGCGCCTGCGACATCTCGCTGCGTCGTAAAATTGCCCTGACCCCACAAACGGCGGCGATCTGCGGGGGAGCTAGACCCCAAGTCCCGGGGTAGTTCGGGACTTCCCATGCAAGTCGGGTGGTTATTAGCTAAGAGACTCCTGTTCGGCCTCGGTTGACTCGTTTCTGGCCTGGACTCTCCGGAATCTGAGCAATCCATTACGAAGACGTGCAGTCGTAACCCGGATGATTATCTTGATCCTTTTCTTTCACTACGTGCCTATGGCTCGACGCCATGTGGAGCGAGAGCCCTGATGCGGGGCTGTCTGGGGTAACACTGTATTTGCTCTCCTTGACCGCTCAACAGTTAGGTAACTATTACCTAAACATGCTTTGCTGAGAAGGAAAAATCTCTTACTCTGAATGACCATAAGCAGAGTCGCCGGAGTATATAAGACGGGAAGTCAAGCTACTGGAGAGATAATCCAAACCCGGGAAGCTATCGTGAGGGTCAACAAAATATCCACATCAAAATGTCGTCAAAGCGTGATGAAGAATGCATATCTATGCCCGTCTCAACGACGTCGAGTCTCGGGCATCGAATCGGAAACCCTGTAAGAGATCCACCCCATTTCTTACCTCTAGTCCTCAGCCAAGATGGCCATCGCTTACTCTGTCAATATGTAAAGTCACCACTAGCCATGGGAGTTTTTGCCACTACTCTTTTGACCCTGTCACTGGCCATGATGGGCTTCCGGGGCGTGGAAACTCAGACTGTCTTCATTGCCAACCTTTGCTTCGCCGCTGGCTTGGGCATGCTCATCTCCGCTCAGTGGGAGATGGTCAGAGGCAATACGTTTGGTTACACTTCGCTTAGCGCCTTTGGTTCGTCGTCCCCGAGGTCCAGTGTTTGAGTGTTTACCCAACGGAAAATACTCAGCTTGGTACAAAACTTTGACTAACTCTACTTTATAGCGCTATTCTACGCCGGATATGGTGTTATCCTAGCCCCGTCTTTGGGTGTTCTTGAGTCCTACGGTGGTGCAACTGCTGAGTATCATAATGCTATGGGATTCTTCGTTCTCAGTAAGTGTCTTCGGCTAACTCTCTACAGTCCCTCGGAAATAACTGACACAATCTGTACAGTCTGGGCGGTCTTGGATATCTTCTTCATGATCGGGTCCCTGCCGATGTAAGTGATATGCGGACTCGCCCGCCCTCGTTCATGTGTGCTAACCAGGATCTAGTAATCTCGTTTCATTCGCCATCTTTACCACCATTGAACTTTGCTTCTCTCTTGACGCTGCATCGAACTTTGCTCGTGCGGATGGCAAGGAGGAAGTTGCAAAGGCATTGATGAAAGCTGCTGGTGCCTTTGGATTCATCTCTGGGCTTCTTGGTTACTACAGCTGTGCTGCTTCCATGTGTCAGGATGCCCTGCCCTTCTCGTTTCCAGTTGGAGACACATCCCGATTCTTCCAAAAGTATCGCAAGAGCGCCTAAAGCCCAGTACTAGACGTACAGTCAACACAGTCAGTTAACGGAGGAAAATAGTATCCATATCAGGTCGAGAGTATACACATGGATTAAAACAGGGTATATTTGGCTACATAAGAATGATACTTAGCAGTGTTGTGTGGCCAGAATGGAAGCCGCTGCACCAGAACTTCAATTCCTGCCCCTTGATAGTCGCAGCATCGATAAAGAAACGTAAGATTATTACGAATAGCTACTCAACTACGCATTATTCGCTTAGGTATGACCAGAGCATGGGGGCGGGGCCACAAGTTCACGGATACTTGCACCGATGCTGGTACGGCTGCATCGGAGATCAGTTTCGGGCAGCTTACTTTGCCAGCTCTGGCAGATTAAAACTCCGTCGGAAGCTCTTGTGTTGAAACGATAATCATGTTTAGTGTGTTATCGGCTCAACAGGCTAAAGTGATCAACTTGAAAACCGTGCCGCGTACTGTTGGTGCTCCTCATCCGCTACAGCAAACTCCCACCCTCCCTCTAAGCCGTTGTCCATCCCTCCATCGATCAACCTAAAACCATATACATTCGTCCATTCCCACGCTGCCATACCTTTCTTGGACGGGGAGATGCGATAAGTCAGCCAGCATAGAGCAGACTCATTCGACAAGGGCTCCAATCTTGATCTGTCCACTCTGACGTGCGTGCCCGGGCCGTTTTCCCTCCAGTCTGTGTAGAGTGAAACGAAGTTTTCCGCGTGAGAAAGAGTAAAAGGTGAGAATGAGGACCGGGAGACGACCTTGAAAGAAGATGATCCAATATATGTAACACGGGAAAGTCATCAGCGGCCTTTAGCTTGGCGGGATTGGCCTGATAAATTAAGCAACGGTGGCAAGGGTTGCATTAGTTAAGGTCACATTCTTACGTGGCGAATTTGTCTATCAAGCTTTGGCGATCTCGATCGTAGGGCTGCTGGGAGAGTGAGTGGTAATCCCGCTCGCACCTCATCACTCATCTCCATCAACCGCGCGACTGCTGTAGCTAGAATATAACTGGATAGCGCTATCCAAGCACCAAATGAATTAGGTCTAACTATGTTCCTTAAGATCATCCAACTATCAGAATGCTGGGAGATATCTTGACGGTTTGTTCCCTCTCCACACGCTGGATGTCGGCACCTCGGATGTCGGACCTCCCTGAGATCAGGATTACTCCATTCTGCAAGCCCAGCATCACACGTTGTAGATCCTGCATCCAATCGAACGAATCGCCACAAAGCTGTGCAAAAGCCCCCTGCCAAGCCACCCACTCAGCTGAGCGTCGGCTCCGAATCGGCAACCTGCATGCAATGCGATCGACACTCTTTCGGCGCCGCAGTTCACACGGCTATTTTGCAACAACGCCCAATCTAATTGGATATACTGGCGGTGTGATGCAGGACTTAGTATGGCAATCGAGACGATTGTGAACAAAGTTACACAGCCATCAGCTGACAGGTTGATCGACATCTCGTAAGCGCGTCACTATTCACAACCGGATCAAGAACCTCTAGCTTCTTAACAGCGACTGGTCTGTTACTTCAGTTGGACTTGACTATACAGCTCTCAAACTACCTCGGCTACAGCTCCATTACTAGTTAGTGAGTGCACGAAATTTCTCGCTTGTCAGCCTGAGATAGACGGTCTCTAGTGCTTCTAGTTCTAGCCAACTTAAGATCAGATGGATAATGAGCTGTAGTAATACAGTGTTGTAATTCTAGAGGAATCTCTTACAGAGGGACGTCATCCAACGAAGGGAAAGCGAGAGCTATACCTGGAATAGCATGTGATTTGATCAAGTAGCATCATCTGTCTCACTCGTTCAAACAAAAGCTCCTTGGTGACTTCTATCTCAACATGCTAATAAGATGGTCTGTGTGTGAAATCCTACGTCTACATGAGTATCAAGTAAGCGCTAAAGTGTATTCAGAAGGTGATCAAAGTCACGTATTGAAAAATGACTTCTGTACCTTCATGGTGAGTGCGAACTACGGGAGTCAAGGCCGGCAGTATCAAGTATAAATATCATCTGTGATCCATACGAAAGCTTTGAAACACTCACACTCAACACTTCTTCGCAATCCCAAGAGCTACAGAAACCAGCCATCAAACATCGACTACAAACATCTACTACCTCTTTGCTACGCACGCTCAACATTGTATCAACATGAAGCCCCTTTCCGTTCTCGCACCTCTCTTCATCGCCTTCTCCGTCGGCACTGCTCTCCCGCAGGACTCTGGGAACAGGGATGGCTCCGTCATCGAAGCAGATGTCGCCCCTCTTCCGTCAGAATTGCCATCCCATGCCACAGCTCTGCGTATACTGACGATACAATAGAGGCGTTACTGTTCGCAAGGAGCATCTGTACGTCTGCGACAGCGCCAACTTCAGAGGCCGCTGTCGGAATCTGGAGAATGACGCCGGAAAATGCTGTAAGTTCCCTTGTTCATACGTCTATGGGCTACAGTGTGCTAAAGTCTGCAAAGATAACCTTGGGAACCGGTGGCCCAACACCATCAGCTCCGTCAGACCGTCCAAAGGCACTACCTACACTCTTTACAAGTACGTATCTCTCTTCTTTGGATTTGTATGTTCTCCATTGACTTACCGCCAATAGTTTGGTTGACTGCAAGGGAAAGAAGCTCGATGGCATCCATCGCCCTGGAATTTCCAACCTTGCCGACTATGACTTCAACGATAAGACGAACTCTTTCAGGTGCTCTTAAACACCGAATACGCAGGCGCTTCTTTGCCGTTGTGTGTGGCAAGAGAAGTCGAGAGGATGGTTGAATGAAGTTTGGACAACGATGAGCCCATGTAGTTTGCGCTGATTGAAACATGCTATGAAGCAAATTGGAGTTCTCATCGACGGAACGTTCTTTGAGGAATCAGTATTGTATTTATGAAGCTAAACGCTTGCAGTCATTCACTTCATTCGTCAAATGAGAACTCCTGTTCTCCCAAGATAAATAGGTTGGGGTAAATTACTCTCTTTTAGGTTTAGATTTAACTGACTCATTTGCCTCATTGTGCAATCTACCATATAATTATCTCTGTTTTGCTCTAGCTCTCCTAGTTAATTAAGACACCTTGTTCCAGGCCTTCTTAGTAAACTTTTAAGTAGTTGAGGGCCTGCCCTACCCTGTTTACAAGTGCTTGAAAAACAGGCTTCACCTTAACAAACTTGACTATAGGCAGCGACAAAGTGCGTAAGGCCAGTAGGCATTTACTTGAGGCGTAATGGGATACTCGAACATGGTGCTGCCTGTTAGTTTCCCTGGCCTCTGCAGTTCAAAATATTAAAACGAGTCAGTGCCTACTGGAAGAGATATTTTACTCATCATCGCCTAAGAGGGGGGTCCAAGGGAATAAACCTGTACATACAGTGTGCTTACTCCCTACCACTCTTCAACCCTTTAAGCCCGGTAGGACCCCTAAGCCCTAATCTTCTGGGCCCAGCTTTCAGCCGTACTTCCATTTCAATGCCTACAACAGTTACTTGGCTGAGAAATCCTGAATATCTAGAAATACCATAAGAGCGCCTCACGTCCCTTTTTATTTCCTCTGTATTATCCTGCTCGGAAGCTTGTTGAACGTGGCAATCACTACCACAAATGGCAACGCCCATACCAAGTGTCAAGAATCATGCAGAATCTCTCGCCGACATGAAACATACGGCGGCAACCTCTCTTATATGAGCATCACCCAAGTTGCACTGTACTACTACTAGCCATTTCACCCCTCTCATGGTTTGCCCTCATTTCGGTACCGCGGCCGTCCCTGATTACGCGATTCACCGCCAGGCGTGTTCTTCCTAAGATGAGCGATAACTCAGACCACCCTCCGGGGCAAACGACTGCCTAAAAACGCACTCACGTAAGGCAAAAATACTCGGCCCTTCATCTAGTACCTAAACAGAGAGATCATGAGCTACGTCGAATGCGGATCAGTTGCTGGTGAACCCTTTGTGGACTGTCAGCTCATCTTAGGAATGCCGTCGATTTCAAGCCCACAGAGTCTCAACCTGAAGGCGGAGCAGATATGGATACAGAGGCGTCGCCACTCTTGGGTCCCACGCCGAGCAGAAGGACACGATCTTGGCTAGGTCATGCCTTTTTTCCGAGGCATTTATTTCGGTCGCTGTATATGATGGTGGACCACCAGGGTTTGATGGCTGGCTCAGCGCGATGTCGCGCCCGCCAACCTCACGATAATTTAGCTCTCTACTTGGAAGAATCCTTCGAGTGGTGGAAGAGCACTAAGAACTATGTGGGGAATCGGTAGAGGGGATGATGGAACATTGGCAAGAGGTTGGGATTGAGGAGATTGGGTATACTTGGCTGGCTATTCGTCTTTCCAAGGCAGGATTGCACGAGGAGGCATTTACGACCAGCAGGTTTAGGATTCTTCGGAATACCGGGAACGCTAATGCCATGAACTATAACAGAGTTCGCTATTGGAAAAGAAGGTCCCATCAGGTTGTCAAGTTCCCGCATGAGACACAACCGGTAACCCATTCGACTGGCTCGGCTGTGCCCTAGCTCCAGAGAAGCATTCCTGTGCCTTGCGTGCCGAGAGCATTACAAACGGGAATAGTTGCAGGTGACTCTGGTGAGGCACCAAGATCGAATTAGTTAGATGACAATATGTAGAACAGGATTCTTAACCAGACAATGATGGGAATGGTTGAACTAAAGGTCTTAAAGAGCGCAACTAATCGTCAGGGAGTCTGTCCAACTCTTGGACTCGTGACGGCCTGCATGAGCAAAATCCAAGGCCTCTACCCTAGATGCTGCCGCTTGTGTTAATGCCGGAGGTTTCGACGCAAAATCCGAGATGAAGTATCCACACGGGCCACAATGGCTGTTAGCGTTTTCACCAGTCCTAAATAAGAGATGATGCTCGGAACGGACCAAGCCACCAACGACGGCTGGCATTTTCGAGCGTTCACGAAGTTCGCCTAGAAAGCCAAGCGCGTCTAGCAAGGATCAAGATCTGAGGTGGTCTGTTCGGGGACTCAGCCGGCAAGCGAGGCGTTACTAGCTTGGAGGTGGTTCGATAGGCTAACTACGAAGTACGTAGTCTAGGCATGCAGAAGAATTGGCCGATGTTGATTTTGCCATCCTGGAAGTGCATCACCTCGGGGGCGGGAATGTCGGGACCAATGGGAAACTTTGGGAATTGAATGAATTTGGAAGAAGTCTAGATTCTCTAGTGGTGTATTTTTTACTATGTACTCTTGTGTCTATGGATTATTTTACAGCTAATTATGAAAGACTCGATATTGATATGCCAAGACTGCTCGCAGTCGGGCAGAAGTGCCTACGAATTGGCAATAACAAAGTCCAGAATAGTGAGATTCGGCCCGACCCAGTGCTTCTTCGCCCGAGCGAACCACAGAACGAGGGTGATGAGAAGAACGACGACCATGACAGGTCCGCAGTAGTTCATGTTCGCGGCGGTGACGGGAAGAGTGGACGGGAAGGGGAGGAAGACAATGATGTACAGGGTGTAGACCAAGGCGAAGGAGTTGACGTAGATGCCGTAGCGGCCGAGGTTCCACTCTCCCAGTTTAACACCGTCGCTGTTGAAGCGAGCATACAGAATACTGCTGATGGCAATGGCGTAGCTGATGTAGAGGGCCATGGACGACAACGACGTGATGGCACCAAAGGCGACATAGCTGGAGCTTCCGATGTTGAGGAGGCAGAGGGCGCAGACCAGGAAGACGGTCAAGATGATGGAGCGGATGGGCACGCGATGCTTGGGGCTGACGTAGGCGAAGTAGGCGGGCATGCCACCGTCCCGAGACCAGGCCCAGGTCAGACGGGACACGGAAGCAATGTTGGCCAAGTTGACGCTGAAGGAGATAACGAAGAGACCGGTGATCATGGCGGTGGTGGCCTTCTCGGAGCCGGTGACGCTAAGGAGGATGGTGAGAATGGGGCTGGCCGAGTTCAAGGCGTCGTCGATGGAGCCCATGGACGCGAGGAGCACGTTGACCATGATGAAACCGAGGCAGCCGTTCATGAAGATGGACCAGAACATGGCACGCGGCACAGCAGACTTGGCCTTTCGGGTCTCCTCGCTCATGTGGATGGCACTGTCGAAGCCGGTGAAACTCCACACGCAGGTGAGCATGCCCAGGTTCCAGGCGATGTAGGTGTCGTCCCAGCCGGAGACGGTGTTGGTCTTGAGCCAGAAGCTGCTGTCGTGGCGGCTGCCCATGACGCCGAGCACCACGGCGAAGATGACGAACAGACAGACGTGCAGAACACCGGCGACCATCTCGATCCAGGGGATCATCACGAAGGCGTAGGTGTTCATGAGGCCCTGGAGCACGCACATGGCGATGACCAGGACCGAGGTGTGCCAGCCGCCGGGGACGTAGTTGGGGTGGTTGAGCTGGATCATGGACTCGAGCAGGATGACGGTGACGTTGGCGATGCCGGCCAGCAGCGAGATGTAGCCGAACCAGGTGGCCCATCCCTGGACGTAGGTGGCGAAGCGTCGGACAGACGGGGGAGCGAGGTGGTAGGTCCAGTGATACTGGGCGCCGGCGACGGGCTGGATGGAGGCCATCTCACCGAGCGACGCGGCCTGGGAGATGGCGCCGCAGAAGACGATGATGAAGCTGAAGAGGAAGGTCTGGGGGCCTCCATTGTACAGGGCAAAGTACATGTTTCTGTGGTCGAGTTAGCGAGGATATCTCAAAATGATGCCTTCACGGAGGTACTAACGTGCACATGCCCTCCCATAGCGACATATAAGTCAGGGAAAAGGCAAACAGCTGGGAAAAGGAAAACACCCTCCGCGTCCGGGTCTGGTTGTACACGGATGAGTTGCCATCTCCAGTCTTGGTGGTGGCATCGACGGTGACCTCGTCTTTACCACCGTGCGGCATCTCGATGTCGTCGGAGTGAGACATGGCGAATGAGAGGAGAAGTGCAAGGACCAGGAGTTTGCAGCGAGAGTTTGGCTAGCCGACGAGAACAAACAAGGCACGTCGTCGGTTGTCAGACTGCAGGTCTGGTTCTGGACGATGACTGCGGGGGGGTTAATATTTAAGAGACGGTGGTAGTACTATGTATGTCAGGTAGGGGTCCAGCAGTCAGCATCCCGGCAGACGAGGGGCACGGAACGCGTGGAGTTTTTTTTTTCAAGGTCCAGTACGACACTACGGCTCGGTTTGGAGGCTTAAGGGACCGACTGGAACAGTGGTTGCATTGCTTCCGGGGGGCCATTCTGCTGGGTCCGCTGAGGCCACTGAGGCGAGATAGATTTCCCTCTGCAGGTGAGAGGAGCCTGCCGAGGCGTCGTGCGAGATCCGATTGGCAGCCGGAGGACAAAACGAGACTATCGAGAAGGGCTGTTCAACGCGCCATTGCCGCCATGGATGCGGAGTGGAGGCGCGCTGAAGGACGTGAGACGTGCCATGGGATGGGGGATGGATGGAAGCCCCCCTTGTCTCCGAACGGCCTGGTAGCATTGCGTAGAACAATGCCCGCCGGAATCCGGGCAGTGGGTATGTGGCACTGAAGGATTCGAGGTGTGAGTGGGACTCGGGACTGGAGTTGAAGTGGTGACAGGGGGGAGTGCATAAGCTGGGAGACGAGTTGGACGACAGACTTGGCCGAACCAGACTTCCATGACTGGGACTGGGACTGGGACACTGGCAACGTCAACCAACTTACTCAGTAGACTATGTAACCTACTCGACTGACTGTGCCGGGAATAATGGAATCCCCTCTGCTGTAACTGGGCTTTAGAGACTCGACTAGACCAGCCCCGTGGGCTACTTAGCCGAAGCCCCGGTCCGTCGACGGGTCGCTCAACTGGCCCGACGGACGGGTCTGTCTCTCTCCCTAGCGTTATCCCACTTGTCCGCTTTTTCCACTTTCCCCTGTCTGGCCAACTTGGCCAGATGCCCTCAGAAGCAATCCGTGTTCTGGGCTAGACTGGGCTGGTGCCGTTTCGGGATCTTTGCTGGCGGGCGGGCGGGCGCTCGCGCTGGATGCTGAATCCTGGGATCCTGGATGATGCAGGAGAAAACCACGCGGAACGATGGACAAGCAGGAAAAAACATGTTTTTTTTCTTGTCTTGTCTTTGTTTTCAATTTCCTTGGTCTGGCTGGGCTCGTCTGAGGAGGAGGAGTCTCGCTTACGACATCCGTACCAAGTACCGACCTACCCACGCAAAAGCACCGTATTTTCTGTCGTGTCGTCCATTCAGACTCCCGTACGTAGCGCGGATATAGAAGGGCGACGATCCCCATCCTTGATGGGACTGGCGGGGGACCCTCGATCGATTCCCAAGTCCGCGGATCAACACACACACACACACACAC